>VSMD01081049.1:0-115021 GCA_008750895.1 Mirza zaza | reverse complement strand
AAGACTACAATTTTAAGCTATCAAATAGGAAACTCTATTCCTGCTGTCTAGCAGGTTGCAAAACCAGACAGCAATACTCTTTAGGTTCTTAATTTGTACCTATGAGTTATACAATCTTTACTTCAGTAATTTGGTGAGATCATCTCATCCCTCATTTCTTTCCATGATAATACTTGTAAGGGAATTTTTAGGGCTTTATAAATACATCAATGTATTTATTGAGGATAAATGAATGAATTAATGAAAATGTGACTGCCTTTACCCCTGAACCAAACACTATTTTGGAAACTCAATAAAAGCAGAAATTCTAATTGCCTAAGTTTCAGATATTTAAACTGGATTTTGCATACAATTTATTACAAAGCAAATTTACTTCCTGCAGTATTTCCAGTCAGTTGTCTATTATTTATCATTCTGTTTGCATAGTAGTATAGTTTTCTAGCTTTCTAGCTTGAAAGTTCTCTGTATATCCACACTGCATTATGGCAATGGAGTGGGGAATTTGGATGTGTGTGTGTGTGTGTATGTGTGTGTGTGTGTGTGTGTGTGTGTGTGTGTGTGTGTTTGAGGTGGGAGTTATTTGTTACATAGGTAAGAAGATAAGATAATTTATTTAAATTTAAAATGTGCTTGTTTTATTCAGTGAATTCACAAACATCATTGGCTAGAGCTGCTTGCATTTTTATTAACTGTTTTATGTCTTTTATCACAGAGGTCCTTGTTATTCAAAGTGTATTCAGTCAACCAGAATTGGTATCTGCTAGAGCTCTTTAAAAATGTAGAATCTTGGGCCACAATCCAGACTTACTGTATCAGAATCTGCATTTTAACAAGATCCTCAGGTCTTGTAATGGCCATTCATGTGGCCATTACAGTTTGGGGAATATTTATATAAGTATTAATATATAGCCTTTTATTAATTCACTTTGATTCAAACAACCAGCCCAGCACTTAACAGTTTAAAGGAATGACATATTTATTTATTCATGATTCTGTAGGTAGTCAATTTCCGTTTGGTTCAGCTGGGATAGTTTTTCTGTGTGTTGCCAGCTGTGTTCTCTTATGTGTTTGTGGTTAGCTAGAAGTTGATATTCCCACTCACATGTCTATAACTGACTGCTTCTCAGCAGGGGAGGATGGAGAAACCAAGTTTTGTCTTGCTCATCATTTAGCAAGCTAGCCTAGGCTTTTTCACAGTGCGGTAGTTTCAGTGTTATCAAAAGCAGCCAATGAAGGCAAGCTCCACTTTCCCCAGCAGTTTTCAAACCTCGGCTTGTGTCATATATGTTAATGTTCCATTAATTAAAGTAAATCACATTACTAAAGTGAAATTTTTTAATCTGAAGCATTGAAGATCCAAACTCTACCTCTTGATGAGAAGAATTGCAAAGTCTCATCACAGACAGGGATATGCATAGGAATGTAAGAAATCTTTGATCATTTTTTACCATTTACTATAAGGTTATACAATTGTGAAAAATACCCCAAACCTCCTATTTCCTAATGAACACAAAACTAATGCACTAATGCTTTTATATGCCAAATAAGTAGATGTAATTTATGAAACTGGGGCAAATGGATCAGGCTACATTCATTTATTAAACTCTTCATGGCTTCTCTCTCTCTCTCTCTCTCTCTCTCTCTCTCTCTCTCTTTATTTCAACATATTATAGGGGTACAGATGTTTAGGTTATGTGTGTTGCCTTTTCCCCTCTTATCCCCCGGAGTCAGAGTTTCAAGTGTGTCCATCCCCCAGACGGTGCGCTTCGCAATCATTATGTATGTATCTACCTGTCCTCTCTTCTCCTCTCCCATCTGCCCGACGTCCAATAAATGTTATTCCTATATGTCCACTTAGGTGTTGATCAGTGAAACAAATTTGCTGGTGAGTACATGTGGTGCTTCTTTTTCCATTCTTGAGATAATTCACTTAGTAGAATGGGTTCCAGCTCTATCCAGAAAAATACAAGAGGTGCTATATCACCATTGTTTCTTAAAGCTGAATAGTACTCCATGGTATATATATATATATATATATATATATATACCACATTTTATTAATCCGCTGATGTATTGATGGGCACTTGGGTTGTTTCCACATCTTTGCAATTGTGAATTGTGCTGCTATAAACATTCGAGTGCAGGTATCTTTTTTTTATAGAGTGTCTTTTGTTCCTTTAGGTAGTGCCCAGTAGTGGAATTGCTGGATCAAATGGTAGATCTACTTGTATCACTTTAAGTTATCTCCATATTGCTTTCCACAGAGGTTGAAGTAGTTTGCAGTCTCACCAGCAATGTAGGAGTGTTCCTATCTCTCTGCATCCACGCCAACATTTATTGCTTTGGAACTTTTTAATAAAGGCCATTCTCACTTGAGAGAAGTGATATCCCAACACAACCAAGTGGGCTTCATCCCAGAGATTCAGGGATGGTTCAACATACCTAAATCTATACATGTAATTCACCACATAAACAGAAGCAAAAACAAAGACCATATGATCATCTCTATAGATGCAGAAAAAGCATTTCACAAAATTCAACACCCTTTTATGATAAGAACGCTTAACAAAATAGGCATAGATGGGGCTTACCTACAAATGATACAAGCCATATATGACAAAACCACAGCCAATATCATACTAAATAGGGAAAAATTGAAAGCATTTCCACTTAGAAATGGAACAAGGCAAGGTTGCCCACTATCTCCACTTCTATTCAACATAGTGCTGGAAGTCCTTGCTATAGCAATCAGACAAGAGAGCTGAATTAAGGGCATCCAAATGGCAGCAGAAGAGATCAAACTCTCACTCTTTACTGATGATATGATATTATATCTAGAAACCCCAAGGATTAAACCAAGAGACTCTTTGAATTGATAAATTAATTCAGTAAAGTCTCAGGATACAAAATCAATACACAGATATCAGAGGCATTCATATACACCAATGACAGTCAAAGTGAGAACCAAATCAAAGACTCAATTCTATTCAAAATAGCAACATGGAAAATAAAGTACCTAGGAATTTATTTAACTAAGGAAGTAAAAGACCTCTAAGGGAGAACTATGAAACACTGAAGAAAGAAATAGCAGAGGATGTAAACAAGTGGAAGATCATACCATGCTCATAGGGCGGCAGAATCAACATTGTTAAAATGTCTATACTACCCAAAGCAACCTACAGAGTCAATGCAATCCCTATTAAAATACCATCATCATTTTTCACAGATACAGAAAAAATAATTTTACACTTCATTTGGAACCAGAGAAGACCCTGTATAGCAAAAGCAATCCCAGACAATAAAAACAAAATGGGAAGTATCAATTTATCAGACTTCAAACTATACAATAATGTTATAGTAATTAAAACAGCTTGTGATTGGCACAGGTACAGGTACATTGACCAGTGGAACAGAACAGAGAACCCAGATATAAAACCATCCTCATATAGCCATTGAATCTTTGACAAAGCAGACAAAAACATACACTGGGGAAAAGAATCCTTATTCAATAAACGGTGCTGGGAAAACTGGATAGCCACTTGTAGAAGACTGAAACAGGATACACACCTTTCACTTCTCACAAAAATTAACTCACACTGGGTAACAGACTTAAACTTAATGTGTAAAACTATTAGAATTCTTAAGAAAAACGTTGGAAATACTCTTCTAGACATTAGACTAGGCAAAGAATTTATGAAGAAGACTCCAAAGGCAATCACAGCATCAATAAAAATGAATAAATAGGACCTGATCAAATTAAAAAGCTTCTGCACAGCCAAAGAAACTGTCACGAGAGCAAACAGACAGGCTACAGAATGGGAGAAAATTTTCGCAAGCTACACATCTAATAAAGGGCTGATAATTAGAGTCTATTCAGAACTCAGGAAAATCAACAAGTAAAAATCAAACAACCCTATCAAAAAGTAGACAATGGACATGAATAGAAACTTTCCAAAAGAAAACAGAATAATGGCCAACAAACATATAGAAAAAATGCTTCTATCTTTCTATAGGCAAAGGAAAAGTAACTGAATTGAGATGGCATAGTCATTTCATGTTTTTACTTAAGAATGTCAATTTATAGATTAAGGATTGAAAGATCTAGTAAATACGTATTATTGCTATATGGGTGACATAGCATTTCACATTATATAGTAATTAGAGTTACTCTATAGAAGTAGTCTATATCCATGTATGCACATGTGTGTACATGTGTTTTCATAATTTATTTTTAATTTTCAAGAATCTAAATTTGCTGAAACAAAGTCTTGGGAAGTCACAAGCTGTGGTGATACACTCACCAGGAAAGACTTTAAAATCTGTTCAGGATCTAAAGACAAAGGACTAAACATAACTAGCATGTGAAATATAGTAAAACCCTGTTTAACTATGGCCAAATGAACTTAAATTCCCTATTACAATTATGTTATTATGACTATATTTTATTTCTGACTAATGGGAATATACTAAATTTTTAATGCACAGATGCCCACACGTAATGAAAAAGTAATAACTATTATCAAATGTGGAACACTGAAGTATTTAATAGGTCTTATTGAATGTATACCTTACATTTGAATAGATTTTTATATCATGCTTTTGCATATCTATCTAAATTAAACATCCTAATAAAACAATAAGTTGTAGGGTTATTTTTCTTTAAATAGAAAAGTAAAAACTCACAAGTCTGAGGATCTCAATACATTCACCCCACCCTCTTAAACGATATCTAACTACAAGCATGCAAATAAGAACTAGCATTTAGAATGTTGAGATAGAGAAACTGTCTTAGTCCATTTGTGTTACTTAATGGAATATGTGAGGCTGTGTAATTTATAAAGACAATAGGATTATTTGGCTCACAATTCTGTAGGCTGTATATGTAAGAAGCATGGCATCAACATCTGCTTCTGAGGAGGGACTCAGGCTGCTTTTATTCATGGTAAAAGGCGAAAGGGTGTTGGCTTATTCAGAGATTATATGGCAGGTGGAGGCAGGTGCTAGACTCTTTTGAATAACTAACTCATACTGTAATTAATAGAGAACTCTCTCATTACTTATTACTGTGAGGAATGCACCAAGACATTCAGGAGGGATCTGCTCCCATAATGCATACACCTCCTATTAAGCCCCCACCTCTAACATTACAGATCACATTTCAACATGAGATTTGGATGAGTCAAACAAACAATACCCATACTATATAGCAGAAACTATAAGACCTATAATCATCAAATAACATCAACATATATTGCATATATGATATTATTAATGCATCGAAGTGGAAAAATATTTTATAAATGTTCATCAACAAAATTTTTTGGAATTAAGACTCTTTTTCCAAGAAAAAATTGACTAGCCAGAAAAGTCTAATATAAGAACATTCTGTTTAATAGAAGTTTTATTGTTTATCACTTAAAATATCCCAGAAGTCTTTCCATATTATGCCAAAGCAACAATCTCATTTATTAAAATATTTAAAATGGTTGACTGCATAGATTAAATATGGGTGATAAATCTTTGCAATTTTCATTTTTCAATTAGCTTGATTTTTAGCATCATGAAGAAATTGTTCACTCCTCACTTGTACTCCTTGCGTTAAAGAACTTCTTTTAACGAGTCATTATCATAGTAGTTGTTAGTCATCATTACACCATGTCATACAATAAAATAATGAAAAAAAGAAAACTAAACAATACTGTCATATCATATTGCATTTATTTTGTGGAGTGAGAAAATTATTTATGAATAGTATTCATGTCTGTAAGATTTTACATGTTTTAAAACAAATCTTCCTAAACAGAACTTAAACATAATATTTTTTTAAAAGATCACATCTTCCTTGATTGTTTTGAAGAACTCAACATGTGTCGCAAAAGAAAGAAAGAAAAATCAGAGTAATGGTAGGATGGGAAGTAAATAGTAAATATCTAAGAGTGATAGCCTAAGAAAACTTCCTCTATGGTAAATGCTAGCTTTCATTGAAAGGAATAAAACTTTCACATCGGACTGCTCTAGAGATGAATTGTAATTGTGCAGAAATTTTACTGAGTTGCTTAGTAGTCACTTTGTTTTCTGGATTAATGTCACAACTATGTACTTACTTACTATAATGGTTTTTTTTAATTTCTCTGAAAATAAAGGGGCATCATACATAGAGATTTGCAGTATGTTTTAAAAACAAATGATATGTTGGGGCAACAGATATCTAAGATTTATTTGTGGTTTTTTTGTATATATGTACTATTTTGTTAGTAACCTCAATTATTTTGCTGGAAAGTTATCAGTATTCTCAGGATTATAATATATTTTTACTTTGAAATTGGTTATTTGTATCTATCAGGATGGAGCTTGTCTGAATGAATTAATTCAATATATGTTTACTGAGAACCTACTACATGCCAAACACTGCTGTACTTGCTGTAGATACAGCAGTGAACAAAACAAGAAAATATCCCTCTACCAATATGGAACATATCACAGGAGTGGTCCCCAAACTTTTTGGCACCAGGGACCAGTTTCATGGAAGACAATTTTTCCATGGACCGAGGAAGAAGGCAGGAGATGCTTTTGGGATGATTCAAGCACATTATATTTATTGTCCAGTCAAACCTCTCTGCTAATGATAATCTGTATTTGCAGCCACTCCCCAGCACTAACATCGCTGCCTCAGCTCCACCTCAGATCATCAGGTATTAGATTCTCATAAGGAGCATCCAACATAGATCCTTGCATGTACAATTTACAGTAGAGTTCATGTTTCTGTGAGAATCTAATGCCACTGCTGATCTGAAAGGAGCTTATGTGGTGATGTGAGTGATGGGGAGCATCTATAAATATGTATGAAACTTCACTTACTTGCCCACCACTCAGCTCCTGCTGTGCAACCCAGTTCCTAACAGTTCACAGACCAGTACTGGTCCACAGCCCAGGGGTTGGGGACCACAGTATTAAAGGACAATTAAAATGTAACAATTTCATAACATATTTATAGAAATATACCTTGATGATTACTCAAATATATAATTCAAATTAAACTAAAAGTTTGACAAGTTGGGGTTCTTTGAGGATACTTACTATAACAAAATGTAACTTGGAATTATATTATTTGTAGTCTATATTTAAATTTTTGGATAAATGTAATTTCTAAAGTGTCATAATGTCTAATTGGCATAGAGATTTATTAGAAGGAGGCTTGGCCATAGTTCTGAATTAATGATAAAAAAATGTGTTACTAGACGGTTGATTTCTTTAATGGGAGGATGAGATGAAGTGATTATAGTTATATTATTGGTATTTTGTTCAATGATTACTTTACAAAAGGCACTGTGCATGAATTATATCATTGAATCATTTTAATAACCAATTAAAATATATAATATTATTATTCTATGTTTAAGTATGAGCAGAGTGAGATGTACAGATATTAAGTAACTTATCCAAGATCTCAAAAGTATTAAAAGGCAGAGCCAGAGTTTTAACCTGTTATATTATTGAGCCTCTCTGTTTTTTATTTATCTGACCTGATACTCCAGCTAAACTATTCAGTGACACTCTTCGCATAGGTCTCCATCCATCATATTGCCTACTTCCAGAAGTTTCTACTCTCATTTGCTTTCTGCAACGTAAGTATTCACAGGAGAGGGACCCAGCTCACAGTTTGCTTACGCAGCTTTAACTACTCCTAAAAACGGACTGTCAGGGAGGTCCCCACTCAGACTTCTCTCTTTAGGCCACACAACAGCTTCTTTCCAGAAACAGGGCAACATTTTCCTTCTGAATTCTCAGCAAGTAACACTACTTTCTTCTTACAATAGTTACCAATAACGTGGGGCTAATCCTGAGAGAACTGTGGAATAACAGCAATAAAAAGTGTCTTAATGCACAATTTTTCTTGAGCAATCATCTGTGGCATTATGCTACGTAATTTTCAAAATTATTACATTTATTTTGCATCACTCAATTGTGAGTTGGATACTATTAATCTGTCCTTTTTTTAATAAACAAAGAAACTGAATTTTATAGGAATTCAGTAATTTACCAAAGGCCACACAAATAGTGATTTATGGAGCCAGACGATAATGGTAATAACTGGATGTAATGCAAGGGAAGAAAAGAGAAATCTAGACTATTATATATATCCAAAAGACGAATTTCAATCATAGTTTGAATGTTTAATTTGAACATATTTAATGTGAAATATTGCCATGAAGACTCTAAAAATGGGAGTGGAAGTAGGATAGCTAGAAACTATATAAAAATTATTCCTAATAAAGTTAGAACAACTATCCAGAAAAAAATATACAGAGAATGCTTCAGTAAGCATATTTTGAACAGTAACCATGTTTTGTGTTGACAGAGAGATGAAAAACATAAGTATTACATTTTAGTGAAAATAGTTATTATTAGAGGTACAATATAACCACTGTGTTTTATCAAAAATATTAATATTGGTAGCAATACTGCTGTATTATCCTTTAGATTTTAATAATAAGGTAGCTATTTATTATACTAATACTATGGTTTTTGTTTATGTATCAAGGGCATGCATGCCTCTCGAGGATCACACTTCTGTAATATTGAGTAATAATAATAACTAAATTTTAATGCACAGCTAATGTGCAATTGCATGTATCATCTTATTTAATTGTCACAATTATACCATAATATATAAATAGATAATACTATACAAATATGCATACATATATAGTTATACAAATATATATATATATATATATATATACACACACACACACACATATATAGTTATACAAAAAATATATACATGTTTATATGTATGTATTTCCCATATTCCAGCTTTGGAAAAGGCACAGAAGTTAACTTGTCCAAGATTATACAGTTAGTAAATGATTGAGCCAGGATTGACAATCCTGTACACTCTGCAGCTCTGGGAAATTTTGTTTTCAAAAAGTAGGGCTCTAATAAGGAAAGGGTTAAGTTCCAGAGGGGCCTATATCAGCAGTGTTCTTTGCACACATATATTAATCAATTATTGCCTGAGTTCAGACCTTAATCATTTTTTGTGTGGACTATTGCAACAGCCTTTTAAGTGGTCTCTATGTGATATCTCCCATTTCTTCTAGCTCTAGTTTATTTTCTACAGTAGAAAATAACACTTTTCTGCTTAGAACTCTTCAATTTTTACCCTAAAACCTACAAATTCAAATTTTTAGTATGATAAATGAAATCCTTCATAATCTGAACACTATTTAGCTTCACACTCTTATCCACCACTGACTCAGGTACCCTCTTCTCCAAGCCTTTTATGATTTCCAGTAATATATCATGCTATCTTGCAATTCCACGCTTCAGACTAGAATGTTTTTAGATTCTTTGTCCACTGAAAAAGCTCCTACTGTTTCTCAAGACTCAAGCATTAATTTTTCTTAGAAGGCTACCATAAACTTTACCCCCATCCTCAAGCAAAGTAGTTACCATTCATTCTCATAAGGCATTCTGTACTGACTCACACTCTTTTCACAGTATTCTGTTTGGTTGCATCCATGTTTTACTTTTTACTATGAATAGCTGAAGAGAGTGGGCCAAATATTATTAATCTTTATACATTGAAGAAGTTTCAGAGTGCATGATATATAATAGGTTCTGGAGAAATATTTGTTAAAGTAATGAATTAAAGAAAGAAAAAATGGCAGATAGATGGAGGAGTACTTGTGGAGAGATTAATATGTTGAGATTATTCACTCATAGTTAAAATACTTTTTCATAAATAAAGCAGACTCTTTAGATGAATTATTGTACTTTTGAAATAGTTGAACCCAAAATAATGGGGTTCCTAAGTTTTCTTTTTCTTAGCTTACTGTGATATATACCTTCAATTTTGTTGTTTACAAATATCTGATATTTGGTAAGGAGTAAATAATTGCTAATGGACTCTAACCTTTTATTTTGGCTTTGAATGGAGATAAAGTTGATGTTTAAAATATGTGGTGCTGCCTTTACTTTACTGATATATTTACTATCTCCATAAGAAATATTATAAAAGGATATAAATTATGGTATAAATCTTCACAGTGGCCACATAGTCGTTTTGCCTCAGCTTCTTGCTTCATATTGTGGTAGGTCCAAATGATCACACTATAATCTGCAACCTATCATGACTTTTTGGCTTAATGAGAAATTAAATGTTAAGCATACTTCCAAGATTTATTGCTAAAGAAGATATAAATTTATGCAGAGCATTTCTTGAAACTAGTTCTTAGTTTTACATGGAAAAAAGAAATGTGTAGTGGATAAAATTACCTACGTTTCCATTTTTATTTAAGACAACTAATAATTGAAAATATAAAATATTATCTTCAGTTTTGATCTGGCGTCAAATGTGACCTACTATAGACACTGTGCAGTTGAAGGATATGAAACTAATAAAAAATGCACTTCCTATAAAATTTTCAATGTTTTTTCATACTATTAGTAGCTAGTTATTTCTAGGGACTGAAAAATAGTCTGTGTTTTCATACTAAAATGATTTTACTGAGCCAATATTTTGTTTTCTTTTACCTTTTTTTCCTTCCCAATTGAAATATAAAGTCATTAAATTTCTCATTGTGGGTAATTCACTTTACATAAAAACACTGTCAAAAATATCAACACAGTTATGTGAATAATAATGTTATCTGATAGTTAATTTGAAGGTAGAATCCCACAGTTAAATGCAAAAGTTTAAACCTGGCTCATCTATACATGTATCTACCCACTCGAAGCAGAAAATGTTAAAATAAGGAAGGATGTTTCAGGTGTGCTGAGTATTAAGAAGAAGAATGGTTTTCAAGATAATTAATATGCATGCTTTAACACAAGTAATTGACTTCAAGTGATAGATAAAACATTTTATAAAGATTTTTTTCAGTGCATTGATTCCAACAAAAGTTTTTTTAGTAAAGCATGCATTCAAAAAAGTATAAATATCTCAAGTTCTATGTAACGTCATGTAAAACCATGTATTCATTACACAGTTAAAGAACAATATTGTCAGTATCCTGGAAGCTCCATTCATGTTCCTTCCTAAATATTTTCCCCATTTTATATCCCAAAGGCAACCATTTTCCTGATGCTCAATAAAATAGGATTTTGCTAGGTTTGAAATTTATATAAATATGCTCTTTTATGTCTAGCAACTTTCACTCATCATAATAATTTTGAGATCATTTATGTTTCTGTCAGGTATGACAACAGTTCATATAATTTCAATATTTCCTTACATTTCATTTAATTGTTGTACCAATATTTCTTATGCTCAGATTTTTGTTGTTGTTATTTTAGGCATTTAAGGAAATATGTGTTGAACCACTTGATCACCACTATTCCAATGGGAAAGAGACTTCAGTGGCTATACAAAAGCAAATAATATAGACTTTACAAACCTAGTTCAGACAAGTCAATAAACAAACAACAACTGCAATAAGCAGTGACAACTAAACCTGAGAAGAGAGGAGAGTCTAATTCCTAAGGTTGCCAAATTATAATACACAAAGTTTCCAGTTTCATCAGAAAAATATGAGGCGGGCAAATAAATAAATATAAATTGTGACTGAGAAAGCCCAGACATTAGATTTTCTAAACAAATATTTAAAATCAACTATTTAGAACATGTTCAATGAACTAAATGAAATGATGTATGAAGGAATAAAGTAAAGTACAAGAATGTGTCTCACCAAATTTAAAACATTAGTAAAAATACAGATATAATAATAAAAATGAACCAAATAAAGAGTTGAAAAGTACAATAATTGAGATGAACGAATTACTAGAGTAGCTCAATAGCAGATTTGAGCATGACAAATAAAGGATGGATGATCTTGACAGTATGCAATTGAAATTATGCAGCCTGAGTAACAAAAAGAAAAAAAAATAATAAAAAGTACAGAGAAATAACAAGTTTACCAACATATGCATGATGGAAGTTCCACAGGGAACAGAGATCTACAGAGAAATGAAGATCATTTAAAGAGATAGTGCTCAAACATTTCCTAAATTAGATGGCAGACATTAAGGCACACATCAACAAACTCAATAAACCCTAAGCAGAATAAACTCAAAGATATACACATTGACAAATATAATTAAACTGTCAAAATACAAAGAAAGAATTTTGAAAGTAACAAGAGAGAAAAAAATAACTTATCATCTACACAAGAATCTCAATAAGATTAAGAGGCAATTTCTCATTAGAAATCATTGAGGCCAGAAAACAGTGGGATGTCATGTTCAAAGCGTTCCAGAAAAAACTGTCACTCAAGAATTTTATATTTAATAAAGACATCCTTCAAAAATGAAGAATTTAAGTCATTTCTAGATAAACAAAATCTGAACGTGTTATAAACTAAATGTTTGTGTTCTTCCAAAATTTGTGTTAAAGTCCTAATTCTCAGTGTGACTATACTTGAAGGTAGAGTCCCATAGGAAGTAATTAAGGATAAATGGGCTGGGCGTGGTGGCTCACACCTGTAATCCTAGCACTCTGGGAGGCTGAGGTGGGCAGATCGCTCGAGGTCAGGAGTTCGAAACCAGCCTGAGCAAGAGCAAGACTCTGTTTCTACTAAAAATAAAAAGAAATTAACCAACTAAAAATTAACCAACTAAAAGTATATATACAAAAACTTAGCTGGGCATGGTAGCACGTGCCTGTAGTCCCAGCTACTTCGGAGGCTGAGGCAGTAGGATTTCTTGAGCCCAGGAGATTGAGGTTGCTGTGAGCTAAGCTGATGCCACAGCACTCAATCTAGCCTGGGCAACAAAGTGACACTCTGTCTTAAAAAAATAAATAAAAAGATAAATGGCATCATAAGTACAGGGCCCTGATCTGATAAAACAAGGGTTCTTATTTAAAAAGGCACCATAGAGCTAACACTCTCTTTCACTCCCACTCTCTCTCTTCCTGTCTCTACAAGTGCACAGAAGAAAGGCCATGTTATGATAAAGTGGTCATAAAGTGGTCATCTTCAAGCCAAGATGAGAGGCCTTAATAGAAACCAATTCCTTCCCAAACATTGATCTTGGACTTTTCAGCCACCAGACTGTAAGAAAATGAATTTCTATTGTTTGACCTATGGTATTTTGCTATAATATCCCAAGTAGATTAATACAGATAATTTGGCACTAGTAAACCCATTCTACAGGAAATGATAGTGGCATTGCTTTAAACTGAAATGAAAGGAAATTGGAAAGTAACTTAAATCCACAGAAAGTAATAAAGAACCCTGGCAAATGTTATTACATAAGTAAATATCAAAGTCAATATTAATATACTATTAGTTTGTAAATTCTTTTTTTCTATAAGATTTAGAAGACAATTATATAAAACAATAATTATATATCTATGTTGATAGTCACAAATGTATACAGATGTATAAAGGCAGATATTAGCAGAAAGCATTAATAAAATATGATCCTACTATAAGCTGTCTGTAAGAGAATCACTTTAGGACCAAAAACATGAATTCATTAGATGGGAAAGGATGAAAAAATATATTCCATGCAAAAAGTAACCAAGGAAAGCCAACGCAGCTATGCTAATATCAGACAAAATAAACTTTAATACAAAATTTCTTAGACAATAAAGATATCATATAATGATGACAGGGAGTATTTATTGAGAAGATATTTTAATTATAAATATATGCACACTGAACAACAGAGACCCAAAATACATGAAGCATAACTGATAAAATTGAAGGGAAAAATAGAATTTTCTAAAACAATAGCAGAATGCTTCAGAAACCACTTTTAATAATGGATAAAACACATATATAAAAGATACACAAGGAAACAAAAGACTTGAAAAAATATTAATGTAAACATACTAGACCCAAAAGATACATAGAGAACAATATACCTCAAAGTGCAGAATAGACATTATTCTCAAATGCAGAAAGTATTTCATCTGGATAGAGAGAGAGAACAAAGATAGCAGCATAGAAGCAACTTGTACACACCATTCTCATGAAAAGGATCAAAAGTTCTGAGTGGATATTCACCTTCAGATTGATCATGTAGGAAAGAACATTGGGAATTAAAACAGAATTGATTGGAGGCATTGCAAATGAAGGATAGGGTAGTGGGGTGATCCACTTGATAGAATCAGAGGTAGCTGGGGAAAACACTCACGTGGGGATGGGACAGAGAAGAGAAACCTGGGATTCCACATTTACCCCAGGGGCATTGCATTTGGAGCAGTAAGAGGGGTCTTCCACTGCAGCAGGCCTCTGGTCTGAAACAGGTAAAAGACTGAAGACAGTACAATGGCTTTGCTCCAGAGAGAAGGCACAGTGGGACCCCACAGATTCTTGGGTCCCATATGCTGGAGCTAGCACCATATTGAGGTCCCAGCCCCCAAGTTCTGTGTCTACCTTAGGGTCAGATACATTGCTACCACCTCCCCATTGCTCCTTCTGGGCCAAGAAGGGAGTAAGGAGGCCAGGAACTCATACACATCCCATAAGTGAGTGATGCATGTCCCCATCGCCATTAAAAGATTCAGGTGGAACATTTACCTGTGTTCCTTCGACCCTGCCACTGCCACTTGTATAGTGGTGTCACTGATGAACCTGGGCTTGACAAATACCCATGCAACTGCTGTTCGACTTGGGTGGTTCCAGGCCACCACACACAGACCAACTGCCATGCATTTGCTGCAGCACATCCACTCATGACAACCACAAGAAGAGATGCAGAAGAGTAACAGTGTTAAAGGCTCACAGTGCACTCAAACCCCTCTCCTGCCTGTTCAATGTTTCAGAGTAAAACTCAAGCACATCATCCAAGGACCTCTCCCTCTCTTCACTGAACAACAAAGTTCTCAGCAGGGGAGAACAGGTATATTACAAAGTATCTCTTTGAGATGAGAGGAGAGGTTCTAGATGAGAATGAATCATCATAAGAACTCAGGCAACATAAAAAAGGCTGTTTTCATGCCCCCAGTGGATCATAGTAGCTCTCCAGCAATGAATTCCAACCAAAAGGAAATTGTTGAAATGTCAAATATAGAAATCAGAGTATGGATTGCAAGTAAGATCAATGGAATTGATGAGAAAGTTGAAAACCAATACAAAGAAACAAAAAAATTCAAGACATGAGTGAAAAATTCACTAAAGAGATAAATAATATATGAAAAAAGACAACAGAACTTCCGGAAATAAAAGAGTCATTTAGAGAATGTCAAAATGTAGTGAAAAGTTTTAACAACATACTAGACCAAGCAGGAGAAAGAATTTCAGAGCTTGAAAACAAGCCTATCAAATTGACCCAGTCAGTCAAAAGTGAAGAAAAAATAATCAATAGGTATGGACAATATCTCTGAAAAATATGAGATTATTAAAAATGTACAAATATGAGAATCATAGGTACACTTGAGGGTGCAAAAAGCATGGAAACCCTTTTTAAGGGAATATTAGAGGAAAACTTCATCGGTATCATGAAAGATTTAGACATCCAGGTATAAGAAGGTGAGCAAACACCTGGAAGATTCAAGGCAAGTAGGACATCACCAAGACACAATGTCATTAGTGAGGCCAAAGTAAAACTGAAGGAAAAAATCCTCCAAGCTGCAAGATGAAAGCATCAAGTAAATCACAAAGGATATTCATCAGACTAACTGCACACTTCTCAGCAGAAATGTTACAAAACAAAAGAAATTATGGTCCCGATTTTAGTCTTCTTAAGCAGAATATCTGTCAGCCAAGAATTTTGTATCCTGCAAAACTAAGTTTCATAAATGAAGGAGAAAGAAAGTCTTCCCATACAAGAAAACTCTAAGGGAATTTGTAAGGACTATACCTGCCCTACAAGAAATGTTTAAAAGTTCTCTATACATGGAACGCAGCAGTCGATTCCAACCAGTATAAAATCACCCAAAAGATAAAACTCACAGCTCTTATACAACAGCAAAACAAGGAAGAAAACAAAGCAACTAAGTAACAATCAACATGATAACCATAACAATATCTAGTATATCAACAACATTGAATGCAAATGGTCATAATGACCCACTTAAAAGATATACATTGCCTGAATGGATGAAAAAACACAACTAGAATATATAGTGTCTCCAGGAATCCCATTTAACTCACAAAGATTCTCATAGACTCAAGGTAAAGGGATGGAAAAAATATTCTATGCAAATGGAAACCAAAAGTGAGGAGGAATAGGTATTCTCATATCAGATAAAATAGACTTTAAATAAACAATGGTAAAAAGCAATGATGATCATTATATAATGATAAAGAAATAAATAGCAATCTTAAATGTATATATTGACCTAGCAAATGAGCACCTAGAATCATGAAACAAATTCTATTAGATCTAAGGAAAGAAACAGAGACATAATAGCTGGGAATTTCAACACTCCACTGACAGAACTAGACACATCATCAAGGCAGAAAATTAACAAAGAAACATTGGACTTAAATGAGATTCTAGAATAAATGGGTCTAACAGACATTTACAGAAGATTCTACTCAAAAACTAAAGAATATACATTATTCTTATCAGCATATGGGAATTTTTTACCAGACAGATCATATGTTAAGCCACCAATCAAGTCTCATCAAATTAATAAAAATCAAACTCAGACCATGTATCCTCTTAAAGTACAGTGGAATAAAACTAGAAATCAGTTACAAGAGGGAATCTCAAAACTACACAAATAAACCAAAATTAAAAAACCTGTTGCTGAATGATCCTTGGGTCAATGATAAAATCAAGATGGAAATCAAAAAGATTTTTGACTTTAAAGACACAGCAACACAAGCTTCCAAAATCTCTGGGATACAAGAAAAGTAGTGCTAACAGGGAAGTTCATAGCCTTAAAGGCTTACATCAAAAAGACAAAAAGATTACAAATTAACAATCTAATGTCACACTTGAAGGGACTGCAAAATGAAAAACAAACCAAATGTAAAAGCTAGCAGAAGCAAAGAAATAACAAGATCAAAGCAGGACTAAATGAAATAGAAATAAAAAATACAAATGATCAACAAAGGAAAAAGTTGGAACTTTGAAATGCTAAACAAAATTGACAAACCATAAGCTAGATTAGCCAGAAATATTAGAGAAAGTACTCAAATAAGCTCAATCAGAAATAAAATGGAGGCATTACAACAGATACTACAGGAATATAAAGTATCATATATGACCACTATGAAAATCTGTACACATACAAACTAGAAAATCTAGAGAAATGGATAAATTTTTGCAAATGTGTGCCCTTTCAATCTTGAATCAGGAGGAAATAGAAATATTGAAGGGAACAATGGTGAGTAACAAGATTGAAACAGTAAAAAAATATCTCCCCAAAACAATAACAAAAAAGTCCTGAAGCAGATGGATCCACAGCAGAATTTTATTAGATCTAAAGAAGAACTGGCACTCATTGTCCTGAAATTATTCCATAAAATCGAGAAGGATATAATCCTCCCTAACCCATAGTAGAAAGCCTGTATCACTCTGATACCAAATCCAGGAAAGAACTGAAAAAAAAAAAAAAAAAAAAAAAACCTTCAGACCTATATCCCTTATGAACATAGATGCAAAAGCCCTCAACAAAATGCTGCCAAACCAAATTCGACAGCATATCCAAAAGATAATTCATCATGATCAAGGGGGCTTCATCCCAGGTATGCAAGGATGGTTCAACATATGCAAACTAATAAATTTGGGATTCACCACATAAACAGAACCTAAGAAGGTGAAAGATCTCTACAGGAGAACTAGAAAACTGTGATGAAAGAAAGCATAGATAACACAACCAAATGGAAAAACTTCCCATGCTTGTGGACTAGAATAATCAACACCGTTAAAATGTCCACACAGCCCTAAATGATTTACACATTCAACACAATCCCCATCAAATACCAATGTCATTTTTTACATATCTAGAAAAAACAATCCTAAACTTCATATGGAACTGAAAAAGAGCTGAAATATCCAAAGCAGTCTTATGCAAAAAGAGCAAATCTGGAGGCATCATATTACTTTACATCAAATTATACTGCAAGGCAATAGTAACCAAAACAGCATGATAGAGTGGTAACAGTGGACACACAGACCAATTGAATGGAATAGAGAATTAAGAAATAAACCATATAGTGACAAGCAGATGGTTTTCATCAAAGCAGACAAAAACATACACTGGGGAAATCATACTCTATTCAATAAATTGTGCTGAGGAAATAGGATAGCAACAGTCAAAGAATGAAACTGTATCCCTATCTTTCACCATATACAGAAATTAACTCAATATGAATTAAAAGCTTAAATATGAGACCTGAAACCATAACAATTTTAGAATAAAACATAGGAAAAACTCTTCTGGGGATTGGCGTAAGCAAATAAGTTATGAGTAAGACCCCAAAAGCAAATACGGCAACAACACAAATAAATAAATGGGACTTAATTAAGCTGAAAAGTCTGCACAGCAAAGGAAACAATGATCAGAGTGAAGAGATACTCTGTTGAATGAGAGAAAATATTTGCAATCAATTAATTTGACAAGGGACTCATATCCAGCATATATAAGGAGTCAAACATCTCAATAGGGTCCTTTTGGTCAGATCTTCAGACCAGACAACTTTTCGGTCAGTGTGGGGCAGGCAACAACTGGCCAAGGGCCACTATACAGAAGGGGCTGAACTGGTTGATTGGGTCCTGGATGTGGTACAGAAGGAGGTTGAGAGCTGTGACTGCCTGCAGGATCTCCAGTTGACCTACTCGCTGGGCGGGGGCACAGGCTCTAAAATGGGCACCCTCCTTATCAGAAAGATCTGAGAAGAATATCCTGATGGCATAGTGAATACCTTCAGTGTGGTCCTCTCACTCAAAGTGTCTGACACCGTGGTTGAGCCTACAATGCCACCCTCTCCATCCATCAGTTGGTAGAGAACACTGATGAGACCTACTGCATTGACAATGAGGCTTTTTATGACATTTGCTTCTGCACCTTCAATCTGACCACACTGACTTATGGGGACCTGAACCATGTCATCTCAGCTATCATGAGTGGTGTCACCACCTGCTCCCACTTCCCTGGACAGCTCAATGCTGACCTCCACAAACTGGCAGTCAACAAGCCCTTCCCACATCTCCACTTCTTCATGCCTGGCTTTGTCCCTCTGACTAGTTGTAGAAGCCATCAGTATCGAGCTCTCACTGTTCTCAGACTCACTCAGCAGATTTTCCATGCCTAGAATGTGATGGCTGCCAGTGACACCTGCCATGGCGAGTACCTCACTGTGGCTGCTGTCTTCCGTAGACAGATGTCCATGAACTAGGTAAATGAGCAGATGCTCAAAGTGCAGAACAAGAATAGCAGCTACTTTGTGGAGTGGATCCCCAACAATGTCAAGACGGCTATCTGCGACATCCCACCTCATGGCCTCAAGATGGCAGTCACCTTCATCGGCAACAGTATGGCCATGCAGGAGCTGTTCCAGTGCATCTCAGAGCAGTTCATTGCCATGTTCCGCCAGAAGGCCTTCCTCCACTGGTACAGTATCAGCAGTACCAGGATGCCACCGCAGAAGAGGAGGAGGATTTTGGTGAGGAGGTGGAAGAGGATGCCTAAGGCACAGCCTCCATCACCACAGGCTTCTAGGTCCCTTAGCCTTCTTCCTCAACTACCCCATTCCTCTCCCTCAGAATTTGTGTTTGCTGCCTCTGTTTTTATTTTCCTTAATCTTCTTCTTTTAGGTGGGTCTAGAAAAGTGCCTGGCACATAGTAGGTGCTCAGTAAATACTTGTTTGTTGAATGTCTCCTCTCTCTTTCCACTCTAGGAAACCCAGATTTCTACCTTTCTGGGTAACCCTGTATGTCCTTCTGGTGCCCATTCCTCCTATCTGTCCAGTTAATATTTCCCACTGATTTTAAAATAATTCTCTCTAAGAAGCTGGGTCTCATTAAGATGCCATGTAAAATCAAGTGGGTGCTGAAAACCAAGATGACCACCATCATCCTAAGCCCAAGTAGTAGCAAAGTGGGGCAGGGCAGGGGCAGGAGAAGTCACTATGAGGAAGGGATGGGATTTTCCATTCTAGAACAGTTTGGGAGAGGAAAATCCAGGCTTTTAAGTTAACATCTAGATATTTGCATATTCTATCTCTCAGCTTCAAGGGAGGCGGTAGTAGTATTATCTCCATTTTCAATCTCTCTCCAAGCTCTGCCCTTTGGAGGGTTCTGCCCCACTCTGTGGAGTGGAATGCTCCCCTCTCCACCTCACTCATACATTGGATTCCTTCCTTTCCCTTAGAGAAGGGGATCAGAAGGGCAGAGAGACTAGCTTTGGTTTCTAAACCACCAGAAATGCCCTCTGCATCCTTACCTTTTCTTACCCACAAAAAAGTAATAACATCCCTGACTTGTGTTGAAAGGTGTATACTGCCACCTAAATGAGTCATTCCCCAGAGAGGGGACAGGATACCCTCTTTTTTGCAAATCTCATCTCTTTGCTGTTGTCTTTTTTCTCCCTACTCTTGGTTTTGTCATATCCTACACTTCAGATTTCTATTTTTTGTTGAACGAGCTGCTTTTTTTTCATGTTGAAAAGATGACAATGCCCCAAGAGCCAAAAACACAAAATAGGAATTGAAAAAAAAAACACAATTACATTTACAACAAGATAAAAAAAGAACAATCCACTGAGAAATAAATTTAACCAAGTAGGTATAAGTCTTATATACTGAAAACTATTGAAAGAAATTAAAGATGATCTAAAGAAATAGAAGATATCCCATGTTCACTGATTTAAAAACAGTATTATTGAAATGCAAATACCTCCCAAATGATCTGAAAAATCATTGCAATCCCTGTCAAAATCCCAACTTCCTTTTTAGCAGAAATAGATGAGCTGCTCCTAAATGTTTTTGCTAATTTGTTGTCCTTTGCAAAAAACAGTCTTGAAAAAGAGAACTAATGTTGGTGGACTCACACTTCCCGATTTCAAAACTTACTACAAATCTACAGTAATCAAAACAGTGTGGTGTTGGTATAAGGGTAACCATATAGATCAATTAAATAGAATTTAGAGTTAATAAACCTACAAACCTATCGTCAATTTATTTTTCACAATGTTGCCAAAACCATTAAATGGGGAAAGAATCATTTTTCCAAAAAATGGTGCTATAACAACTGGATATTTCCTTGCAAAAGAATAATTTTGGATATTAATTCACACAATTTATAAAGAAGTAACACAAAATGAATCAAAAAAGTAAATTTGAGAGCTAAAACTATGAAACTCTTAGAATAAAACCTAGGATTCAATCATAATGTTTTTGGATTTAGTGTTGGATACATAGCTTGGATACACAGCTATGACAATAAAAGCATGAGTAACAAAAAAATAAATAGATAAACTGAACTTCGTTAAAGTTAAAAACCTGCGCCTGAAAGGATACCATCAAAAAAGTGAGAAACTTACCGAGAGAATATGAGAAAATATTTAAAATCATATACCTGATAAAGTTCTAACATTGGAATATATAAAGAATATTTGCAACTTAACACAAAAGACAAACTATCTTATTAATACATGGACAAAAGTCTTAACTAGATATTTCTCCAAACAAGCTAAACAAATGACCAAGAAGAATGTGGAAAGATATCCAGCATCTTTAGTCATTAGGGAAGTTCAAATCAAAGTGAGATAACCACATCACACCCATTAGGTTGGTCATAATACTTAATAAAAAAACAAAGACAAAATCAAAACCCAGGAAATAGTTACTGTTGGTACAGATGTGGAAAAATTGGAACCCTTGGTCAGTGCTGGTGGAAATGCAGAATTATTGTGGAAAACACTTCAGCCATTCACTAAAATTTAAACATAAACTTTTCATATGAGTTAGTGTAAGTACTTTTTAAGTGCATAGCTGAAAATAACTGTAAACATAGGTTTTTATAATAAATTTTGTCCAGATATTCATAGAAGCATTTTTTAATTACAGGTGAAAAGTGAAAACAACCAAAATGTCCATCAGCTATTTAAAAAATGTGGCATATTCATGCAATGGGATATTATGAATCCCCAAAAATGAATGAATGTACTACACCACGGATGAACCTCAAAAATAATAAGCTAAGTGAAGTAAGCTGGAAACACAGATACACACAAACCACAACTTGTATGATTTTATTCTTATGAAGTTTCCAGAATAGGCAAATCCACATAGAAAGAAAGCAGAGTAGTGGTTTCTGGAGGCCAGGAGGAGGGAGGATGGGGAGGGATCACTTAATGGATACAGGTTTCTTTTGAAGGTGATGAAAATGTTCTAGGATCAGTGGTGATGATTGTAAAACATTGGGAATTACTAAAAGCCATTGAATTGTACACTTTAAGATGGTTAAAATGATGAATTTTATGTTATGTAAAAATTTACCTCTTTTAAAAATGTAGATTTCCAACAACATGGAGATATTAGAATGGAAGCATACCCTAAGGATTTATTAATTATTAACTCTTAACATGCAAAATATATTTTAGAGAGCATTTTTACATAGAATAAATAATATTAAGACAATTTAAGCATCAATTGTTGACGTGATTTATATATAATGGATTTCCATCCAACATTAAGCTGTGATTTTAAAATAAGAACCAGGAAATCAAAAGCATTTTTTTTTTTCTGGGACTTGATCTCTGGTCAGATCATTGGGAAACCTATTCTGGCTTCCAGAACTGTGGGGAAGGACACTTTTACATATTATACAATGTTCTACTGCCACCCAGAGAGAATCTACCATCAATCTGATTGTTCACATTTCCTCAGAGCTATTTATATGAATGATGGCTTCTAGACAATAGACAATTGTGTCACTTCAGAATGTTTCTTTTATTTTAAGAGGAATCAGGCCTTATTGCAAGAGAAAAAGTAAGGACTACTTTTGCTTCAATCAAAGCAATACTGCTTTTTAAACAATTGTTTATATCTTATTTTTATCATTATCAATTTTATAGGCAGACGCAGACAGATTTATTGAAAGCAAAATATACTCTTTTAGAAGGAGGCCAAAGGATGGACTGATCCAGAAAGGAATAGTGTCTTATATTATTTTTAATTGAAAAATAATAATTATAAATCCTTATGGGGTAGAATGTAGTTTTTTGATATATTTATACCCTGTGGAATGATCAAATCAGGCTCATCAGCATATATATCATCTCAAATGTTTATCATTTTTCTGTGGTGATATTTTCAACCCTCTTTTCATTTATATTTTTCTTATTCTTTTTATTTCAAAATATTAAGGGGCTAAAATATTTTTGTTACATGGATTGCTTTTGTAATGCTTGAGTCAGGGTTAGTAGTGGGCCCATCACCTGAATAGTGATCATTGTAAGTGTTAGGTAGATTTTAACCTCTCCCCTCCTTCCCCTTCCCCGTTCTTGATTTCCAATGACTTTTACTTCCCCCTGCATACATGTGTTCCCCTCAGTTAGTTCCAATTTATTAGAGAGTACATGTGGTGTTTTTCTGTTCTTGAGATACTTTGCTCAGAATAATGGTTTCCAGTTCCATCCAAATTGCTGCAAAAGGCAGTAATTCATCCTTGTTTATCACTGAGTACTACTCTATGATATACATATACCACATTTTGTTAAAACCCCCCTATGAATTGATGGACACTTGGGTGGATTCGACATCTCTGAAATTGGGAATTGTGCTGCAATAAGCATTTAAGTTCAGGTGTCTTTTTGATAATATGACATCTTTCTTTGGGTAGGTACCCAATAGTGGGATTGCTGGATTGCATGGTAGGTCTATGTTTAGTTGTTTGAGAAATCTTTATACTGTTTCCCATAGAGTATGTACTAATTTGTAGTCCCACCAAAAGTGCATAAGTGTTCTTTTCTCTCTGCATCTACACTGGCATATATTTTTTGGAGTTTTTAATAAAAGCCATTCACCACATAAACAGAAGCAAAAACAAAGACCATATGATTATTTCAATATATACATAAAAAAGCATTCAAAAAAATCCAGTACGCTTTCATTATAAAAACCCTCAACAAGCCAGACATAGAAGTAACATACCATAAAATTATAAAAACAATATATAACAAACCCACAGACAACATCATACTGAATGGTGAAAAGTTGAAAACATTTCCTCTAAGAACTGGAACAAGACAAGGGTACCCACTGTTACTACTTCTATTCAACATAGTGCAGGAAGTCCTAGCCAGAGGAATCAGTCAAGAGAAAGAAATAAAGGGCATTCAAATTGGGAAATAGGTTGTCAAACTCTCACTTTTTGCTGATGATATATGATCTTGAATTTAGATGGACATGCTTGAAGCTCTGACTCGAGGGGGGGGAATGGCAACATGCATAACCTAAACATTTGTTCCCCCATAATATGCAGAAATAAAAAAATAAATCAATCCATTACTCTGGCAAAAAAAGAATACACCAAAGACTCCACCAAGAGACTCCTGGAATTGATAAATAAATTCAGCAAAATCGCAGGCTACAAAATCAATGTACACCAATCAGTAGCATTTCTATACAACAAAACTGTCAAGCTAAGAATCAAATCAAACACACAATACCATTCACAATAACTACAAGGAAAATAAAATACCTAGGAATATACTTTACAAAGGAGGTTAAAGACCTCAACAAGGTGAACTAGAATACACTGATTAAAGAAATCACAGAATACACAAAAAAATGGAGAAATGTTCCCTGCTCATGGATTGGTAGAATTGGCATTACTTAAATGTCCATGCTACCCAAAGTGATTTACATATTCAATGGAATCCCCATCAAAATACCAATATCATACTTCACAGATTTAGAAAAAATAATTATACACTTCATTTGGAACCAGAAAAGAGCCTGAATAGCCAAAGTAATCTTAAGAAAAATAAAACAAATCTAGAGGCATCACATTACCAGAATTCAAACTATACTACAAGGCTATAGTCAAAAAAGAAAAAATCATGGTATTGGCACAAAAATAGAGACATAGAGTAATGGCACAGAACAGAGTACCCAGATATAAAACCATCTACCTACAACAAACGGATCTTTGACAAAGTAGACAACAATGTACAGTGGGGAAACGTAGCCCTACTCAATAACTGTTATTGTGAAAATTGGATAGTCCTATATAGAGGAATGAAATAAGAACCCTATCTTTCAACACTCACAAAAACTAATTCAAGATAGATAAAAGACTTAAGGCATGAAACCATAAGAATGCTGGAGGAGAATGTTGGAAAAACTCTTGTAGATATTGGCCTAGGCAACAAATTTATGACTAAGACCCCAGAAGTGATTACAGTGATAGGACAAATAAATAAATGTGGCTTGATTCAATTAAAATGCTTCTGCACAGCTAATGAAATAAAATCAAATAGATAGCATAGAGAATGTGGAAAATATTGACAGACTATACATCTCATAAAGGGCTAATATCCAGAATCTACAAATAACTCAAACAAATCACCAAGAAAATAACAAACAACCCCACTAAAAAGTGAGCAAAAGACATAAACAGAAGTTTTTTAAAAGAAGATAGACATATGGCCAGCAAAAGCATAAAGAAATGTTCAACATCTCTAATCATCAGGGAAATGCAAATGAAAACCATGAGGAGATAAAATGTTCCTTTGTAGCTGTTTTAAAATATATACAATATATTATTATTAACTGGCGTTACAATGATTTCAGCATTATTTGCAATAGCTAACATATGGAAACATTGAAATGATCACCAACAGAAGGATAGAGTTTTAAAATGTGGTATATATACACAATGAAATACTAATATAGCATCAAAATCCAGGGAATTCTGCCATTTTCAACTTCATAGATGAATCTAAAGGATATTATACTAAGTGAAATAAGCTAGACACAGAAATACAAATGCCATATGATCTCACTTATATGTGGAACCTAACAAAGTAAAACTACTAGAAATAGAGAGTAAAATTGTACCTACCAGAGGCTGGGAGGAGTGGATGGTGTAAAGAGAAATGTTGGTCAAAGGATACAAGGTTCAGTTAGATAGGAGGAATAAGTTCTGGTGATCTATTGTACAGCATGATGAACTTTGCTTTTATCTATTTTATAAGTTGGAGTTCTGCAAAATGTTTCACTTGAAAAGAGGATTTGTTTGCTTTAAAAAGACAAATTGAATATCATTGCTCATAAAAGATAGTTAGCAAGCTACTTGACTAAAGAATTTTAAACTTACTTCCATCTTTGATGTTCTATGTGACTATTGTGACCTTTAACACTGAAGCCTCTGACATATATAAGATTTTCCTAATCAAAAGTATAATTACGATCCTTGCAAGAATTTTCATTTAACAATTGCCTATAGGTCATACTACAGGCCAGATGCTACTCCCAGAAGCATGGAGTAATTATTAACTTTAATACTCACAGCAGCAGTATGAACAAGGCACTATTTTCATCCCAGTTTTACAGAAGGGAAAAGTGAGAAAAGAGACGCTAAGAAAATTTCCCTTAAATTGATCACCTCTGTAAAGAAATAGAGAGAAAGAAATTTTCCCAAAGCAACAGTGAATGACAGAGGTGGGAATGGAACTCCATTAAGGTGGCTTCACAGATTTGCTATGCCATTTTTCCATATTAATGAAGCTACTTTTCCATCTATAGGTTATTAAGTATGAAATGTCTAATTTTTTTAAATACTAAGTTTGACAGTTGATATTTCTGATATTTCACTTTGATATTCTTTTTTAAAATTTTTATTGTGGAAGTACAGCCTCATTCTTTCAAAGGCATGGTTTAGCTTCTGATTATCTTTCACATTTTTTAGAGCATTTTTTGTGAAATCATGCGTAAGTCAAAAATTCCTGTTATTTCCAATATGAGTTCTGTTGTGGAACTAATGCTGCACAGAAAACTTGTAATGCTAGCAAACTGTTTGGGAAGAATGTGGCTAATGAAAACAGTACATGGGTGGCTTGAGAAGCTCCATGCTTGTCACTTTAATCTTGAAAATGAGCCACATGGGTAACCTGAGACAAATGTGCATAATGATTTACTGAAAGCTGAAGTGGAAGTGAATGCATCTCAAACTACATGTGAATTAGTAGGAAGGTTTGATGTTACTATGCCAACAATATTGGACCATTTGGAATAAATGGGCAAGGTAAAGAAGCTGGATAGATGTTTAGCACATGAATTAAAGGAGAGTTAGAAAAGAAATCATTTCAAAGCTTACCTGTCTTTGCTGTTACAACATAAAGGGAAACCATTTCTATATTGCTTTGTGTAATGAAAAATGCATTATTTTTGACAATCACAAGGGTTTAGCAAAATGGTTGGATAAAGATGAAGTGCAAAAACACAGTCCAAAACTGAACACTCTTAAAAAAATAATTAATGGTGTCTGTTGGTCCAGCGCTGGTATTATCCACTCCAGCTTCATGAAATGTGGTCATTCAATCATAGTAGATGTCAACTGCAATCAATTGAATGAAGTGATGAGTATGCTTGCAATTAAGCAGCCAAGATTGGTCAATAGAGACAGGCCAATCCTCTTACAAGACAACCCTTGACCACATGTTGCACAAACAGCACTGTTCAAACTACAGAAGCTGGACTTGGAAACTCTGTCATCCACCATATTCACCAGACCTTGCACCAACTGACTACCACTTCTACCAGGCTTTGGACTACTTCTTTCAAGGAAAAATGTTCAATTCTCAACAAGCTGTGGAAAACGTCTTTCATGATTCCATCGCCACTCGCTTTCCAGGCTTTTTTGCTGCTGGCATAAACAAGCTACCATTAAGATGATAAAACTGTGTGGACAGTTTAGGTGCATACTTTGATTACTCGTACAGCTTCCTGTTTGAGATATAATAAAGTTTTGATTCGAAATAGGACATTTTATATTTAATGACATAATAATAAATTTCTGCTAGTGCAGCTCGTTTTTGTAGGCCTTTGAACTAGTAGAAAAGAAATCAACTTCACTCTCTTTTTGGCTATCCTTGTGACATTAGGGAGGCATTCTGTGATGGCTGCCTAAAGTATGGGGATCACATCTTGAATAGGAGTTACTCTTTCTGTGATTTTGTTTTTTATCTCTTTATTTTATTTTAACAAAAACAACTATTAATACATGCAAGCCAATGAATACTGCTTTATATAACAAATTAGCTGATGATTGGATGGACCCAGAACTTCAGTGCCACCAATTCTATGCCCTAATAAAACTTGACAATTAACCCTAGAGACCCATAAAGGCAGCATTCCTAGGACTAAGGCAATGTCTTCGTTGATGAATACATCGTGCTGACAATTTTTCTCAGGGATGTAATTTCACCAATGTCTGTTTAAGGAAGTCTTCTAGCGATATATCTATCCATTCTCTCTAATACCTGCAACTATGTTTATTTGTAAGATTCATGATCACGTATTTGTGTTCATAATATAGATAATTATTTTACTAGTCAAATACTGATCCAGATATGGCTGTACAGCATGTTCTCTATCAACCTCTTTCAAAATGATAAGCTAGATAAAATGGAGCATGCATGTAAGGGAGTTTAAATCTCTTCATATTCATATATAAGGCATGGAGTCCCATGCATATCTATTGATATTATTGGGGTTAGCTAAGTAAGTTCTAAGAGAAATAATTGGTGTAATGAAGTTTAATAAAAAATTTGGGAAGGGCAATAAAATCTTCTTTTCAATGATTGAATATATTCCTATTATTAATTAACTGTAGATTTGTGTCCATTTGGCAAACCTGTGTAGTTATAGCACTAAAAATATTCCATGATAAAAACATTCCATATTCATTCAATATTTTTAAAAGGGTGTTATATGTTTATAGAACTTGTTGACATTATGAAATAAATTCTGAAAATATTTCAAGTTGTGGAAAATAGGACTCATGAGAACAACTAGGAAGAACTAAGCTTATTTTGTCTGAAACAGAGAAGACTAAAGAGAAACTTAATAATGAATTTCAGGTACATGAAGGTCTTTTATACAAAGAATACTGTATACCTGTCTTCCAAACCCAATGAACGAAGAGAAGAAGGAAAAGAGCTAAAACTATAGGATTATGGATTAACTAAACTAACCAATCAATTGAGACACTGTAAGTGCTAGTGATGGGAAGTCAATTTCTTTAAGGAGAAATAAAGAACTGTGAAAAATAATGTAAAACAAATTTTAAACATTAAAGAACAGAATATTATAACTATAACAGAAAGGTGGCTTTATTTAATATTAAAGTATAAACATATTTAAGAATTTGAGTATCTCTTCCAATTATGAGGTGAACTCTAAAATGTGTGGTACTCAGATTTGCAGAGAAACTTACCTTGAACACTTAAGAAGTCATAGTACTCAGATTTCTGAGAATAAGGGAATGTGTGCTGTCATCCAGAGCTGTTATATATAAGGCAAATGGAGATAGTCAGCACATTTGTGCTTCATTCCACTTTGAAGGCATTCAGATAAGCAGGCTATTATCTCATTGAGACTGAAAAACTTTCCACTATTTGTCATCTTATACACCTATGCAATAAGAGGGTAAGATTCACTGCTAAGATAGTGTTTTCACATTTAGTATTTTTCTCAAAATTTACAACACCTCCTGGCATTCTGAGATTCAAAGGGAACATTAAATTAACCATAATCCCTAAATAAAGATCTAAGAGGAAAATGCCCAAGGGGCATTTTAATTTAAAAATGTGCCAGGTATTTCATGTATTTTGTGTATGTGTGGTCTGTGTGAATGCTTGCCTGTATTAGTAGAAGATTGCTAGTTTTGGGAAACAAATACAATTTCTGACTCAATAAAGAAATTATGTACCTATTGAATTTATTATAGTTGTAAAGAAATTAAACCCAAGAGAACAGAACTTCTAGTGGTTCATAAGTGCTACTCCCTACTGTTAAGTTAATGTTTTATGACATCATTATGCAACTTTTTCAATCCCATTGGAGAATTGTCCTCTATTCTCTCTTCTTGAATAAATAGCCTGAAACAATATACTCTGATAACTATTCTGGCTGAAAATCATATCTTCACCCTGTTGAGAAATATGGTCCAATTTAAATTAGTATTTCCAGTAAATATACAAAAACACTTTCCAAAACATCTTTCAGGGAAGTTATATCACCAAATGATGTATTTTCTAAGTAATGCAGAACAATTTGTATTCAAGTCATTTTGCTGTCCCATTAAACTTTACAACATATAATATTTTCTTCAAAAGTAATGTGACAAAAGAAAAGAGACACACTGTAAAGGGAATAGTAGCCACTTTCCTTTGTATTATAAGTTTTGTGCCTTGGATTATGTTTTGATGACAAAATAGTTTTGTCTTGTTTTTTACTCCACAAAGAAAAAAATATGGATGCACATTTTGGATAATATTGTGAATCTGAATGCAATGTTGATTTATTTGGTTTTCAACATAGTACAAATGTTGAAGCAGAAAAACATTTTATAGCTTATTTTTTTCTTTTTTATTTCAGCATCTTATGGGGGTACAAATGTTTAGGTTACATATATTGCCCTTGCCCCACCTGAGTCAAAGCTTCAAGCGTGTTCATCCCTCAGATGGTGCGCACCACACCCATTAGGTGTGAATATACCCATCCCCTCCTCCCCCTCCCATCTGCCTGACACCTGATGAATGTTATTACTATATGTGGACTTAAGTATTGATCAGTTAAAACCAATTTCATGGTGAGTACATGTGGTGCTTATTTTTCCATTCTTGGGATACTTCACTTAGTTCTATTCAGGATAATATAAGAGGTGCTATATCACCAGGTTATTATTGACAATAACAATTCACTGAAAATTTAAAAAATACTTATTCATTACCACTAGCTAATGATGAACTAAACAGACAGGGGCCCTGATCTCATAGAATTTACATTCTATGAAGACAGGAATTGGAGTGAGTGGAGGATACAAAACCCTGAATAAATCAATAAGAACATTTTATTGTATATATTTATGGTATACAACATAATGTTTTTTATACACAGTGAAATATTTGCTATACTCAAGCAAATTAATATCATCTCACATAGTTACCCTTTCTTCAAGAAAATAAATTTTGCTGTGTACACAATGTTTCAGGATACATAAAAATACATGGACATATATAGATACATATAGATAATACAATGATTTCTATAATTAAACAGATTAATATATCTATTACCTCACATAATCACATTTTTGTGACCAGAGCAGCTAAAATTTACTTATTTAACAATAATCACTGATACAGTACAATTTTATTAACTTTAGTCTTCGTATTATACATTAGATCTCTATATTTGTTCATTCTACATGTCTGCTATTTTGTATTCTTTAACATATAACTTCCCATTTCGTCTTCCCCCACCCACTCATGGTAACCACTGTTTCATTCTCTACCTGTCTGTACTTGTGTTCTTTTTAAAATATTCTATTAATACATAGTGTACAAATGAGATCATGCAATATTTGTCTTTCTGTGACTGGCTTATTTCATTAAACATAATGTTCTACAAGTCCATCCATGTTGTGACAAATGTCAAGATCTCTTTGTGTAAAGCTGAATAATATATTTATATATACATATATATAAATGTGCATGGGATATTATGTATTAAGAGATATATAATCATGTTTTTTTTAACCATTAGTCCACTGATGGGCACTGAGATTGTTTCTACATCTTGCTTATTGTAAATAATGTAGCAATGAACATGGGAGTGCAGATATATTTATTAGGTAATGATGCCATTTTCTTCAGATGTATACTCAGAAAAGTGATTGCTAGAGCACATGGTAGATAAATTGATCTTATATGTGTAAAACTTAAAAAACTCCAGAAAATAAACGTTATACTAATAAATTAATTTAGTAAAATTGCAGAATACATAACAATATAAAAAAATCAGTAGCATTTCCATATGCAAATAACGACCTAGCTGAAAAATAAATCAATAAAATAATCCCATTTACAATAATATAAAAATATCTAGGAATAAATTTAACCAATGATGTGTAAGATTTGTATATGGAAATGTATAAAACATTAATGAAAGGTATTGAACAATGCACAAATACATGGAAAGACACCCTGTGTGCATGGATGGGAAGAATTAATATTGTTAAAATGTCCATATTTCCTCCAAACAATATATGGATTTAACATAATCCCTATCAAAATTCTAATGGCATTCTTCACAGAAAGAGAAAAAAAACTATCCTAAAATTTTTATGGAGCCCCCCCAAAAATTCCTGAATAACCATACTTATCTTTTTTAATTTTTTTTTATTTTAGCATATTATGGGGGTACGAGTGTTAAAGTTACATATATAGTCCATGCTCCCCCTCAAATAAGAGCTTCAAGCATGTCCATCCCCTAAACGTTGCACATTTTACTCCTTGTGTTTGTGTATACCCATCCCCTTCTCCCCCCTCCCACCTGCCGGACACCCGATAAATGTTATTTCTATATGTCCAATTAGGTGTTGATGAGTTAATACCAATTTGCTGGTGAGTACATGTGGTGCTTGTTTTACCATTCTTGAGATAATTCACTTAGTAGAATGTGTTCCAGCTCTATCCAGGAAAATATAATAGGTGCTATATCACCATTGTTTCTTAAAGTTGAATAATACTCCATGGTATACATATACCACATTTTATTAATCCACTCATGTATTGATGGGGAATTGGATTGTTTCCACAGCTTTGCAATTGTGAATTCTGCTACTATAAACATTTGAGTGCAGGTGTCCTTTTCATAAAGTGACTTTTAAACTTTTGAGTAGATGTCCAGTAGTGGAATTGCTGGATCAAATGGTAGATCTACTTGTATCACTTTGAGGTATCTCCATATTACTTTCCACAGAGGTTGAACTAGTTTGCAGTCCCACTAGCAGTGTAGGAGTGTTCCTCTCTCTCCGCATCCATGCCAGCATTTGTTGTTTGGGGAATTTTTGATAAAGGCCATTCTCACTGAAGTTAAGTGATATCTCATTGTAGTTTTTGATTTGCATTTCCCTGATGATTAGAGATGTTGAGGATTTTTTCATATGTTTGTTGGCCATTATTCTGTCTTCTTTTGAAAAGTTTCTGTTCATGTACTTTGCCCATTTTTTGATGGGGTTGTTTGATTTTTTTCTGCCTGATTTTCCTGAGTTCTAAATAGATTCTAGTTATAAGCCCTTTATGAGATGTGCAGCTGGCGAAAATTTTCTCCCATTCTGTGAGTTGTCTGTTTTCTCTCTTGACAGTTTCTTTAGCTGTGCAAAAGCTTTTTAATTTGATCAGGTCCCATTCATTTATTTTTGTTGCTGCTGTGATTGCCTTTGGGGTCTTCTTCATAAATCTTTGCCTAGGCCAACGTCTAGAAGAGTATTCCCAGCATTTTACTGTATCTAACAGTTTCACACCTAAGGTTCAAGACCGTTATACACCGTGAGTTGACTTTTGTGAGAGGTGAAATGTGTGGGTCTTGTTTCAGTCTACTACATGTGGCTATCCGGTTTTCCCAACACCATTTATTGAATATGGATTCTTTTCCCCAGTGTATGTTTTTGTCTGCTTTGCTGAAGATTCGTTGGCTATATGAAGATGGTTTTATGTCTGGGTTCTCTGTTCTGTTCCACTGGTCAATGTCCCTGTTCATGTGCCTATACCAAGCTATTTTAAAGACTATAGCCTTGTAGTATAGTTTGAAGTCTGGTAAATTGATACCACCTGTTTTGTTTTTATTGCCTAGGATTGATTTTGCTATACAGGGTCTTCACCAGTTGCATACGAAGTGTAAAATTATTTTGTCTATGTCTGTGAAAAATGATGATGGTATTTTAATAGGGATTGCATTGATTCTGTAGGTCACTTTGGGTATTAGAGACATTTAAGCAATGTTGATTCTGCTGACCCATGAGCATAGTATATTTTTCCATCTGTTTACATCCTCTGCTATGTCCTTCTTCAGTGTTTCATAGTTCTCCCTGTAGAGGTCTTTTACCTCCTTAGTTAAATATATTCCAAGGTACTTTATTTTCTTTGTTGCTATTTTGAAGGGAATTGAGTCTTTGATTTGGTTCTCACTTGTACTGTTGTTGGTGTATATGAATGTTTCTGATTTCTGTGTATTGATTTTGTATCATGAGACTTTACTAAATTCATTTATCAGTTCCAGGAGTTTCTGGTTGAATCCTTTGGGTTTTCTAGGTATAATATCATGTCATCAGCAAAGAGTGCAAGTTTGATCTCTTTTGTTCCCATTTGGATGCCCTCAATTCCACTCTCTTGTCTGATTGCTGTAGCCAGAACTTTCAGCACTATGTTGAATAGAAGTGGAGATAGTGGGCAACTTTGTCTTCTTCGAATGCTAAGTGGGAATGCTCTCAATTTTTCCCCATTCAGTATGATATTGGCTGTGGTTTTGTCATATATGGCTTGTATAATTTGTAGGTAAGCCCCATCTATGCCTATTTTGTTGAGTGTTCTTATCATAAAAGGCCATTGAATTTTGTTGAATGTTTTTTCTGCTTCTATTGAGAGGATCATATGGTCTTTGTTTTTGCTTCTGTTATGTGATGAATTACATTTATAGATTTGCATATGTTAAGCCATCCCTACATCCCTGGGATGAAGCCCACTTGGTTGTGATGGATTATTTTCTTGACAAGGACCTGGATTCGATTGGCTAGGATTTTGTTGAGAATTTTTGCATCTATATTCATAAGTAATACTGGTCTGTAGTTTTCTTTTTATGTTGCATCCTTTCCTGGTTTGAGTATGAGGGTTATATTCACTTTGTAAAATGTGTTGGGGTGGAGTCCATCCTTCTCGATGTTGTGGAATAATTTCTGCAGGATAGGTACCAGTTCTTACTTGTGGGTGTGGTGAAATTCAGGTGTGAAACCATCTGGTCCAGGACTTTTCTTTTTAGTAAGGATTTTTATTGCTGTTTCAATTTCAGTACATGATATTGGTCTGTGCAGGAATTCTATTTCTTCGTGGTTGAGTCTAGGGAGGCTGTGTGTTTCTAAGAAATTGTACATTTCCTCCACTTTTCCAGTTTGTGTGCATAACGGTTTTTTGTAGTATTCATGAATTATATCTTGTATCTCTGTGGCATCAGTTGTAATTTCTCCCTTATTTTCCTGATGGAGCTTATTAGAGATTTTTTTCTTTTCTGCTTTTCATTAGTCTAGCCAAAGGTGTGTTAATTTTGTGTATTTTTTTCGAAGAACCAACTTTTCGTTTTATTGATCTTCATATGGTCTCCCTATTGTCAATTTCTTTTAGTTCTGATTTGATTTTAATGATTTCACTTCTTCTGCTGGGTTTGAGTTGGTCTGTTCTTTTTTCCTAGCTCTTTGAGACGATACATAAAGTTTTCTATTTGTGATCTTTTGGATATAGGAATTTATGGAAATAAATTTTCCTCTCAGGACTGCTTTAGCTGTGTCCCACAGGTTTTGATAACTTGTGTCTCCTTTGACATTTAGTTCAAAGAATATTTTGATTTCCGTCTTGATTTCCTCGTTTATGAAGTGGTCATTGAGCAGAAGGTTATTTGGTTTCCATGACTTTGTGTAGAAATGAGATTTCTTGTTAGGGTTGATTTCTACTTTTTTTCCATTGTGATCTGAAAAGATACATGGTATAATTTCTATTTTTTTAAATTGTTTGAGACACTCTTTGTGTCCTAGGATATGGTCAATCTTATAGAATGACCCATGAGCTGATGAAAAGAATGTATATTCAGCGGTTTTGGGGTAGAATGTCCTGTAAATGTCAGTCAGGCCCATTTGTTCTAGAGTTCCGCTCAAGTTCCATCATTTCTTTGTTGATTTTTTGTTTGTAGGATCTGCCCTGTGCTGTCAGTTGGGTGTTAAAGTCTCTGACTATTATGGTGTTGTTGTTTATCCATTTGTTTAGATCAAGTAGAGTTTGATTTATGAATCTGGGTGCACGAAGTTTGGGTGCATATATATTTAGAATTGTTATTTCTTCTTGTTGTACTATACCCTTCACCATTATATAGTGACCTTCTTTGTCTTTTATTACTTTTGTTGATTTAAAAACTAAGTTATTTGTAATCAGCACCACCACGCCAGCTTTCTTTTGGCTTCTGTCTGCTTGAAATATTGTTCTCCACCCCTTTACCTTTAGTTTATATGCATCCTTGCAGGTTAGATGCATTTCCTGAAGGCAGTAGACACTTGGCTTGTGTTTTTTTATCCATTCGGCTAGCCTATGTCTCTTGAGTGGGGAATTCAAGCCATTCACATTTATTGAGATAACTGATAGGTAGGGAAGATTTCTGTTCCTTCTGTTGGGTTCAACTTTGTTGCTTTGTTTTGTTTTTTGAGCCATTTTGGTTTCTGGGCTTCCATCTTTATCTTTTGAGTAGATTTACATTCTTGAGTCTTTATTGTGCTGGTCCGTGGGTAACACTGTTTTGAGTACTTCTTGAAGGGCTGGTCATGTCTTGGTGAATTCTCTCATTCTTTGCTTATCTGAGAATGTCTTGGTTTCTCCTTTGTATACAAAACTTAGTTTTTCAGGGAATAAAATTCTAGGCTGGGCATTATTCTGTTTCAGAAGAGTGAGAATGAGGCCCCAGTCTCTCCTTGCTTGTAAAGTTTCAGTAGAGAAGTCTAGTGTTATTCGGATTGGCTTTCCTTTGTATGTAACCTGCTTCTTTCATCTTAGAGCTCTTAGAAGGGCCTTATTAGTTGATATTTTGGTCAGTCTGATGACTGCATGTCGTGATGTCTTCCTGTTTGCATTGAATCACCCAGGGTCCTCTGAACTTCTTCAACTTGTATATTGAGATTTCTACCAATGCCTGGGAAATTTTCCTGTATTATATCTTGAAATAGCTTATCCAATCCTTGAGTGTTTTCTTCTTACCCTTCAGGTAACCCTATAACCCTCACATTAGGTTTCTTCACATAATCCCATACCTCTTGTAGGCTTTGATCTTTTCTCTTGTTTCTCTGCTCTATCTCTGTCACTGATTTATTTAATTCGAAGGTGTTATGTTCAATCTCTGAGATTCATTCTTCTGTTTGATCTACCCTTATCTTGAGGCTTTCCACTGTGTTTTGTAGTTCCCTGAATCAATTCTTCATTTCCAGAAGTTCAGTTAGACTTTTCTTCATTGTTTCAATTTCTTTAGTGAATTTTTGTTCCAGGTCCTGGAGTCTTTTGGGGTTTTCTTTGTGTTGATTATCTAGTTTTTCTTGCAACTCATTGAATTTTCTAAATATCCATGCTCGAAATTCTTCTTTTGTCATTTTAGTGGTCTGATTTTGGTTGGTGTCCATTTCTAAGGGGCTGGTGTTCCTCTTTGGGGGTGTGTATTTTGTATGAGTTTTCATGTTTCCAGAGTTCCTTCACTGATTTCTTCCCATCTTTATCAATTGTTGCTTCTTTCCTTTAGGTTTTCGTTTGAGTAATGACATACCCTGTTTAGTCTCTGAGCCAGTAGGTGGTGTTTGTGGGTGAGATTGGACCACACCCTGTATGATAGTCAGTAGGTGCTGTGAAAAGGGTGTGCAGAATGTCCTCCCAGTCAGTAGGTGGTGATTGCTCAGAAGAACAGTCTACACTGTTGCTTTTGTGTCCTATAACCAGCTGTTGTGCCTCTGGAGAGGCACACTAGTGCCTTAGGTGGGGCTCTTGGACTTCCAGGTGTGTCCTTATTCTCCACCTCAGTGAGGGGTGGCCTTGGAGTGAGTCTGGGTGGAGCTGGGTTGGTTAAGCCTGCCCTAAGGCACCACAAATGCTTTTAGCAAGGGTCAAAGTTCTGTTCTCTGCTTCCGGGATAAGCTGTCAGTGAAGGGCTGGAATGGCCCCACTCAGTCAGAAAGTCTCTGTGTGATGGTGGGGCTGTCTGAGACCTGCAGTCTGGAGCAGGCTTGGCTCCTTTCCACCCTCCCCAACTCCACAGCTTCTCCTGGGCCTCTGCCAACAGGCCAGACCTAACACCACCAGGTCTCCCCTGGCTTTGATGCCGGCCAAGAGGTTCCCTGCATGGGATCGTCACCTGGGATGGGCACATGGCCCCCCCTTGGGAGAAGGGTTGCCCTTAAACACGCTGATCTGCCCTTAAAGGCACAGAAACTTCAGTATGCTGTTCACGAATATCCCTTCTGTGCCCCAGGCAATGTGAGACCTGGGTGCACGGGATCTGGTCTGCAGGTCTGACCTCTGAGCCCCAGAATTTAAACCCTGATCCCACCAGGGAGAGGAGTGCCAGTCCCAATTCACCCACGGAGCCCAAGCTGGGTCAATGTCTCTCAGCCTCAGGGTCTGCCCCACTCTCCTGGAATCACTGTGCCAGCAGCACCTGGGAGGGCTGGCGGGTAGGGAGTTCACAGTCTGAGTACCCCTCAGTCAGCTGAAGGGACCCAAAAGGGAAGGTCTCATTCCCTGGTGATGCCTCTGTCTGGTGGCTTTATTGTCTCTCTCTGCAGCCGTGGTTAGGGTCGGGGAAGGGGAAAGTGTGGTAATGTGGCACCTGCCGTGTGGCTCGGGTCTGTGCACACGGAGGTGCCCTGAGGGGGTTGGGAGCCACGTCCACTGCAGGCTTACCGCTCACTGGTGGTGGCTGTCTCTGGGCTGGTGTCCGCAGGTCTCTCCAACCCCTGGGGAGCCAACCAGCAGTCCGAGATGCAAGGAAGGGGAAAGTTAACTGGTCCACCTACCCTTGCTGCTGGTCTCCAGGCTACTTGGGAGGTCTCTGCTTCCAGTTCTCCTCCACAACCTCCTCCCCTGGAGTCTCCCATAGTCTCCAGTACCCCTCCTTCTGACCCTCGGCTGATGTATCCCATCTGCTTGCTTCTTTCTTCTAATTTCTTCTAGAAATTGTTTTTTTTGTTGTTGTTTTTTGTTGTTGTTGTTGATTTTGCAGAGACACTCTGTCTGGCATTGTTTCTTGCCTGCCATCTTGCTCTGCCCCCTATACTTATATATATTTTTTTAATGTGGCAAGAGAACCTAAAATCTATTCTCTTAGAAAATTTCCAGCATTCAATACATTATTATAACTACAGTCCTCATATTATACCTTAGATCTCTAGATTTATTCATCCTACATATCTACAACTGCAACTTTATATCCTTTGACCTACATCTATTTCTTCCTAAATCCTGCCCCTAATAACCAGTAAGAAATTTGATGATAAAATATTCTATGAGAGAACTAAAAGAAAGTAATATGATAGAGATATGCTTAGGTGATGACAGAGGGGCTTTCTGAACATGGGAGACTTACCTGAGGATGTAACATTTGAATTCAACCTTTATAATAATATAGAACCAATCTCATGAATATCTGGAGTCAGAGTATTTCTAGTGGGAGAGATAGTAAGTACAAAAGCCTTGAAGCAAGAAATAAATTCTTGCACTTAAGAAACTTAATAAAGATTCAATAAATGATCCTGCAAAAGCTAGATATCTACATGCAAAATATGAAGTCAGATCCTTACCTTATAAGGTATCATATACAAAGACTAACTCAAAGTGGATCAAACACTTAAATGTTCATGCTAAAACTATAAAACTCTTGGAAGAAAAAATAGGGAAAATATTAATGACATTGGATATAGCAACAATTTTCTCAGTATGGCACCAAATGCATGGACAACAAGAGAAGAACAGACAAATTGGTCGTCAACAAAATTAAAAACCTTTGTGCACCAGATGACACTATCAACAGAATAAAAGGCAATCCATGGAATAAAAGAAAATATTTTAAAATTCTGCATCTGATAAAGGATTAATATTCAAAACATATAAAGAACTCTCACCACTAAAACAAACAACCATATTAAAAAAATGAGAAAAGGACTTAAATAGACATTTCCCCCAAGAAGATATACGAGTGGCCAATAAGCAAATGAAAAGATGCTCAACATCACTAATAATTAAGTAAATGTAAATGTAAACCACAATGGGATACCACTTCACATCCATTAAGATATATATTATATATTTAAAAAAACAGAAAAGAACAGTTGTTGACGGGGATATGAAGAAATTTGATTCCTTTTTGTATTTTTGTTGGGAATGTAAAATGGAGCAGCAGCTGTGGAAAATATCATGGCTGTTCCATGATAATTTAAAACCATAATCACCATATCATCCAGCAATTTAACTTCTGGTTATATACCCAAAAGGATTTAAAACATAATCTCAAAGATATATTTATATACTCATGCTCATGGCAACATTATTTACAATAGCCAATTATAATGGCATATTATTCATTACTAGAAAGGATGGAAATTATGACACACGCTATGACATGTATGAACCTTGAGGACATTATGACCAATTAAATAAGCCAGTCATGAAAGGACAAATATTTTAAGATTCCACTTACATGAAGTACCTAGAGTAGTCAAATTCAGACATAGAAAGTGGCATGATGATTGCTAGGGGATGAGGGAAAGAGAAAAAGGGAATTAGCATTTAATTGGTACAGAGTTTCAATTGGAGAAGATGAAAAATTTCTGACGATGGCTGCAAAACAATGTGAATATAATTTAAAACCACAGAAGTGTACACTTAAAAAAGAGTTAAAATGGAAAGTATTATGTTTTATATATCTATATATATATATATATAGATATAGATATAGATATAGATATTAGTACAATATAGAAAGAAACAATGAAGGAATGATAACATCATCATTTAGGCCCCGACTGTACCCACTATATGTCTGATATATTGGACTGTTCCTAGAGAGAATGGTATCAGCTCTTCCCCATTTACTATGATGTTGACTATGTATTTTCCATATGTGGCTTTTATAATTTTGAATTATGTTTCTACCATGCCTAGTTTGTTAAGGGTTGTTATCATGAAAGGGTGCTGGATTTTGTCAAGTGGTTTTTCTGCATCTATTGAGATGATCATATAGTATTGCTATTGATTTTATTTATGTGGTGAATCAAATTTATTATTTTATGTATGTTGAGCCATCGTGCATTCCTGGGATGAAGACCAATTTGCCCTGATATGTTATTTCTGGATTTGCTGTTGAATTTGGCTTGCCAGTATGTTCTTGAGAAATTTTTCATCTATTAACATAATCATAAAGGATATTGGTCTGTTTTATTTATTTATTTATTTTTGTTGTGTCCTTTCCTGGCTTTGGTATCAGGGTGATACTGGCTTCATAGAATGAGTTGGGGAGCATTCTCCCCTTCTGAATAGTATGAAATAATTTCTGTTTTAGGGATACTAGGTCTTCTTTGTAGGTCTGATAGAATTCAGCTGTGATATCATCTGACCCAGGGCTTTGTTTTGTTGTGAGCTTTTTTTTATATATATTTACTGTTTTTATCTCATTGTTCATTATTGGTCTGCTCAGGAGTTCTATTTCTTCCTGTTTGAGTCTTGGGAGGTTGGGAGTTCCCAGGAACTTATATATTTCACCTATGTTCTCTAGTTTATGAGGGTAGAGATGTATGTAATATTCATGGACAATGTTTTGAATTTCTGTGGTATTAGTTGAAATGTCACTGTTTTCATTTCTGATTCAGCTCATTTGGGACTGTTCTCTTCTGTTCTTGGTTAATCTATTAAGAGGTCTATTGATTTTTTTATCTTTTCAAACAACCAACTTTTGTTTCATTAATCCTTTCTATTGCTTTGTTGTTGTTGTTGTTGTTTTCCAATTCCTTTAGTTCTGCATTGTCCTTTGTTATTTCTTTTCTTCTGCTTTCTTTCGGTTTAGTTTGTTCTTCCCTTTCTAGTTCCTTGAGGCATGCTATTAAGTTGCTAATTTGTGATCTTTTTGTCTTTTTCATGTAGGCATTTAAGGTTATCAATTTTCCCTTGAGGAATGCTTTTGCTGTGTCCCATAGATTTTGATAGTTGTGTCCTCTTTGTCATTTACTTCAAAGACTTTTTTGATTTTTATCTTAATTTCATTCTTGACCCAGTAATCATTCAGCAGCAAATTGTTTAATTTCTATGACTTTGTGTAGGTTTGAGTGTTTCACTTGTGATTAAGTTCTAGTTTTATTCCACTGAGTTCTGAGAATGTTCTGGTACGTTCTGAGTTCTGGTATGTTTTGGATATTTTTAAATTATCTTTGAGAATGTCCCATAGTCTGCTGAGAAGAATGTGTATTTTGTAATTTTTGCATAGAATGTTATGTAAATGTCTGTTAGGTCCACTTGATTACAGTTTGGTTTAAGTCCATTGCTTCGTTGTTTATTTCCTGCTTTGATGATTTTTTCAGGCTCTGACAGTGGGACACTGGGGGCCTTGGCAATTATGTTGGTTATATTTACTTCTTTGCTTGGCTAATCATACCTAAAAGAAAAAAAATTGTAAAGTTTTGTAATAAATATTTTGTAAATAATGGTATGTTTAGTTACAATTTCCCATTCTCCTTATATATGGCAACTTTTGGGATACCCTGTATGGAAAAATGTGCTCATACGTAATATTTATTTTTGAAAATATAATTTATATCTTAAAAATTACAATTAAGCTTTTAGTAATTTAAACTAAGGACATAACTAGAGATGTAAGAATTTACATTCAGTTGTCCCTCAGAATCTGTAGGAAATTGGTTCCAAGACCCCCACAGATTCTAAAACCCACAAGTCCTCAAGTCCCTTACATAAAATGACATAGTATTGGCATATAACCTACACACATCCTCCCATATATATTATATCATTTCTAGATTAATTATAATGTAAATACTTCGCAGTTATTATACTGTATCTAGTAGTATTATTTTTTACTGTTGTATCGTTATTTTTGTTTTTTCAATATTTTTGATCCACAGTTGTTTGAATACATGTATACAGAACACAAGGATATTTCAGGCTGAGTGTAAATATATTTCTGTGCAATAATATCCCTAACAGTAAAGAATTGGACCTACTCAAAATGTTAAATATTTTAAAAGTGAATAAATTATGTTGAATTCATAAGATGGCATATTATTTATGTGTTTAAAAATGTTTTCAAAATATTTCATGTCATTGGGATTTTTCGAAACCTATAATGTTTTGTGAAGTGTAAGATACAAATATTAATGTATAGAATTTTCTCAAAAAATGGATCCAAATTGTCTAACTTTTCAAATACATATATATGCTTAAATAAAACTTATACTTCAAAGAACTAAAAGTAGACCTACCATTTTATCCAGGAATCCCACTAGTAGGTATTTACCAACTAGTAGATATTTACCAGGAAAAAGACATTTTATTAAAAAGACCCTTGCATTTGAATGTTTATAACAGCACAATTCATAATTGCACAGATGTGGAAACAACTCGAGTGTCCATCAGTGCATGAGTAGATTAATAAAATGTGGTATATGTCTACCATGAAGTACTACTCATCCATAAAAAAAATAATCCAGTATCTTATGTACCACAGAAAATACTAGATCTGTATCCATACAGATACAACCTGGATGGAACTGGAGAAGATTCTTCTAAGTGAAGTATCACAAGAATTGAAAAACAAACACCACTTATACTCAATACTAAATAGGAATGAATCGATCAACACTTATGTGCATATATGGAAATAAAACTCAATGTAAATCAAGTAGGTGGGAGGGGGAGGAGGGAATGGGTAAATTCACACCTAACATGTACAAGGCACACTATCTGAGTGAAGGGTACACTTATAAGTTTGACTCAAACTATACAAAAGCAAATTATGTGACCAAAACGTATATACCTCTGTAATATTCTGAAATAAAACCTATAGAAATATTTAAACCAAAATGAGAGTAATGATTATCTCCAAATGGTAGTTTTGGTACCAGGATTTATTTTTTCTATATACTGTATTTCTCTAACTTTCCACAATGAAGCTGATCTTCAACAATGAATGGACAATCATAAAACTCAATGTATGTTAAGTTTTTAAAGCAGGACCTGCAAGGTTTAGCCTCATAATAAAAGGTCAATTTTCTTCCCTTGAGATAGGAAGAAAAAAATAAAAATGAATGAGGAAAAGTTATGATAGATTTTGGATGATTGATTGTAGTAAGAACTGATAAACAAATGCAGTAAAGTTGCAAGATTCAAAATCAACATACAAAAATCAGTAGCATTTCTATAAGCCAATAGCAAACAATCTGAAAAAGAAACCAAGAAAGTAATTCCATTTACAATAGCTACAAATAACATAAAATATCTAGGATTACACCTGACAAAAGAAGTAACATATTTCTACAATGAAAATTGTAACACATTGATGAAAGAAAATGAGGAAGATGCAAAAACTGTAAAGACATTCCGTGCTTATGAATTGTATGAATCAATATTGTTAAAATGTCCATATTACTCAAAGTGAGTTACAGATTCAATGCAATCCTTACAAAATACCAATGATACTCTTCACAGAAAAAGAAAGAGTCCTAAAATTTATATGGAACCACAAAAGACACACAATAGCAAAAGCCATGCTGAAGAAAAAGAACAAAAGTAGAGGAATCACATTACCTGATTTCAGATTATACAACAGAGCAGTAGTAACCCAAAAAGAATGGTACTGGCATAAAATCAGACATATCAACCAATGGAACAGAATGGAGAACCCCAAAATAAATCCACACGACTATAGCAAATTTATCATTGACAAAGTTGCCAAGAACATACATTGAAAAAGAAAGGTCTCTTCAATAAATGGTTCTGGAAAACTGGATATCCACATGCAGAAGAATGATGGTAGACCTTTATCTCTCACCATACACAAAAATCAAAACAAAATGGACTAAAGACTTAAATGTAAGACCTGAAATTATGCAATGACTAAAATAAAACATTGGAACATTTGGGAAATACTTCAGGACATGCGTCTGGCCAAAGACTTCTTGAGCAATACCCCTAAAGCACAGGCAACCAAAGCAGGATTGGACAAATGAGATCACATCAAACCCCAAAACTTCTGCACAATAAAGGAAACAATCAACAAAGTGAAGAGACAACCCACGGAAGTGGAGAAAACATTTGCAAACTACCCACCTGACAAAGGATTTGTAAGTAAAATATACAAGGAGCTTCAACAACTCAATGGGGAAAAATAAAATGATCTGATTTAAAAATGGACAAAGTATTAATATCTTAATAGATATTTCACAAAAGAAAATATACAAATGACCAACAAATATATGGAAAATTTATCAACATTAATAGTGATCAGAGAAATACATATCAAAACTACAATAAGATATCATCTCACCCCAGGCAAGATAGCTCTTTTTATAAAAAAGACAGGCAATGACAAGTGCTAGTGAAGGCAAGAGCAAAGACAAACCCATGACACTGTTAATGGGAAGGTAAGTTAGTACAACCACTATGGAGAACAGTATGAATGTTCCTCAAAAATTAAAAATAGAAATAACATATGACCTAGAAATCCCACTGCTAGGTAATGATCCAAAAAAAAAAAAGGAATTCAGTATATCAAAAAGATATCTGCACTACGATGTATATTACAGCACTATTCACAATAGCCAAGATTTGGAATTAACTGAAGTGCACATAAATGGATGAATGGATAAAGAAATTGTGGTGTATATACACAGTAGAATATTATATAACCATAAAAAATGAAGTCCTGCCATTTGCATCAACATGGATGGAACTGGAAAGCATTATGTTAAGTGAAATAAGCAAAATACAGAAAGTCCAATCCTACATATTCTTATTCATATGTGGGAGCCAAATACTAAAATGATCTTATGGATGCAGAGAGTAGAATGCTGGTTTCCAGAGCTTGGAAGAGGTAAATAGGAGGGAGGATGAAATGAGGATGATTAATAGTTGCAAAAATATAGCTAGAAAGTTATATGGAAATGAACAATATTTGATAGCACAACAAAGTCAATATAACCAATGATAATTTAGTGTATTCCTTAAAATAACTTAAGGAGTGGAATTGAAATGTTCCTAACTCAGAAAAATTATAAATGACTGAGGTGATGGATACTCCAATTACCCAATATCCCATTCTCATGGATTGGTAGATTCAACATAATTAAAATGTGCATACTGCCCCCAAAATTTACAAATTCAATGCAATCCCCATCAAAATACCATCGTTGTATTTCACAGATCTAGAAAAATAATTATATGCTTCATTTGAAACCAAACAAAACCCAAATAGCCAAAGCAATCCAAACTAAAAGGAAAAGTCTTGAGCAAACATGTTACCTAACTTCAGATTATACTACAAGGCTATAATAACCACAATTGCATGGTACTGTTATAAAAGTAGAGACCTAGACCAATGAAACAAAAATAGAGAACCCAGAAATAAAACCATTTTACTACAACCAAATGGTCCTCAATGAAGCAGACAGTAACATACATTTGGTAAAAGAGGTCCTATTCAATAAATGGTGCTGGGATAACAGGATAGCCATTTACAGAAAAATAAAACAGGAATCTATTTATCACCATATACAAAAATTAATTAAAGATGGTTAAAAGACTTAATTCTAAGGCATGAAATTCTAAAAATTCTAGAATAAAATGCATGGAAAATTCTTCTAAATATCAGTCTAGGCAAAGAATTTATGAGTAAGAACACAAAAGCAAAATACCAATAGAATAAGTAAATGGGACCTACTTAACTTAAAAAGCTTCTTCTCAGCAAAGAAAATAATCAACAGAGTAAATAGAAAACCTACAGATTGGGAGGAAATATTTGCAAACTGTATATCTGATAAAGGACTAATATTCAGAATCTACAAAAAAACTCAAACAAATCAGCAAAAGAAGAAAGGAATAACTCCATTAAAAAGTAGAAAAAAGACATGATCAAAAATTTTCAAAAGAAGATAGACAAATTTCCAAACATGAAAAAGTGTTCAGCATCACTAATAATCAGCAGAATGCAAATTAAAGCCACATTGAGGCGTGCATATATACTGTTGATGTGACTCCGAATTAGTATATTTTCTATAGAAAATAGTGTGGAGATTCCTTAAAGAAAGAAATGCAGACTTACCATTTGATCCAGAAAACCACCTACTGATTATCTACCCAAATGAAAAGAAGTCATTTTATCAAAAAGGCCCCTGCACTCAGATGTTTATCACATCATGATTCACAATTGCAAGGATGTGGAATCAACCTAAATGCCCATTAGTTCATGAGTGGATTTAAAGACATGTGATACACACACACACACACACACACACACACACACACACACACCATGAAATACTACTCAGCTATAAAAGGTTATGAAATAATATCTTTTGCAGCAAGTTGGATGGAACTGGAGACAATTATGCTAAATGAAGTATCTCAAGAATGATGTAAAAAAAAAAAAACACCACGGAAGCTGTCTAATAATTGGGAGCTAAATTATGAGCATACATGGACACAAAGAGATTTAAAGGTCATTGGAAACCAAGAAGAGAGGATAGTTTTTTACAAAGTATCCATGTAACAAAAACATTTGTATCCCCTTAATAATTTGAAATAAAAAAATGAAAAAGAAAGAATCAGTAAAGTCAAAGACAAGTCATTTGAAAACACCCAGCCCAATGACCAAAAAGAAACGGAAATGAAACAGAGTGAAGAAAGACTAGTGAATTTTTGAGACATCATAAATCTAACCAATATACATGCTGTGGATGTCTCAGAAGGAGGGACAATGTGGCATTAAGCTTATTTGAAGATATAATTGCTGAAAACCTCCCAAATATGACTAAGAAAATGAACAACAATATTCAGGAAGCCCCATGGACCTTAACTAGAGTAAGAGGTTAAAACCAAGAGTCATTATCAAATTGTCGAAAGATAAAGAGAGAATTTAAAAAAAAACAAGAGCAAAGTGACTCATCAAGAAAGATACTTTCAAACCAAGAATACTATATCCAGCAAAACTGTCCTTAAAAATGCAAGAGAAATAATGTAACACATTAACAAAATCTGAGAGAATTCATCACCACTAGACTTGTCTTTTAAAAAATGCTAAAGAAAGTTCTTTAAGTTGTAGTTAAAGGACTCTTGACAGCAACATCAAAGTATATTAAAGTATAAAGATTACTGATAAACATAAATGTATAGACAAATACAGAATACCGTAATACTGTAAGTGTGGTACATATATTACTATTCATTCTGATATAAAAATCAAAATACAAGAGTATAAAAACCATATCTATTAAATACATTGATGGATACACAATTAAAAAGATGTAATTTGTGACAACCATAACAATTGATGAGTGGGGGTAGAGAAGTAAAAGTGTACCTTTTTTGTGATTGAAGCTATTATCAATTTAAAATAGATTTCTATCACTAGAACTTGTTTATTGTAATCTCTATGGAAACCACAAAGAAAATACCTATAGAAGGTACACAAAAGAAAGTGAGAAAATACTCAAAATACATCACTGCAAAAATTAACAAAATACAAACAAAAAAATGAGACAAAAGGGGGAAATCTGTACAAGAGACAAAAATAAATTAACAAAATTTCATAGAAAGTCTTTATCAGTAATTAATTGTAAATTAATTAAACTTCCCAATAAATACACATAGAGTAGTTGAATGGATTAACAGAAAAGCCATATGTAACTATATACTGTGCACAAGAGACTTACATTAGATTTAAGGACACACATAAGCAGAAAGTTAAAAGATAGAGAAAGACATTCTATGCAAAGAGTAACCAAAGTTATCAAGGGTTGACATAATTATATTGGACAAAGTAGACGTCAATTCAAAAACTGACACAAAAGGAAAAGAAGGATATTATATGATGATAAAATGATCAACTTACAGGAAGATATAACAATTATTAAATATACATGCTACTAACATCAGATCCCCCCAAATTATGAAGTAAATATTGACAGAACTAAAGGAAGAAAAAGACAGCAACACATTTATAGTAGGTTACTTCAACATACTACTTTAATAATGGATAGAACATCCAGACAGAAAAAAAGGAAACACAGAAATTGAAATAAACTATAGACCAAATGGATGTATTAATAACAGATATATTGTCCTAATCCGTTTTGTGTTGCTATAACAGAATACAACAAACTGGGTAATTAATTTATAAACAGGTTTCTTTCTTATAGTTCTGAGGCCTGGGAAGGGGCTCCATCTGGTAAGGGATTTCATGGTGTATTATAACAAGGTTGAAGACATGACATGGAGAGAAATAGAAAGAAACTGAAATCACAGTGTTAAGTCCTTTTATAATTAGAATTAATACATTGAAGAGTGTATTGTCCTCATGAACTAAACACCTCCCTTTAGGCCACACCTCTAAGTGCTGTTTGCATTGAGGATTTAGTTTCCAACAGAGGCTTTTTGGAAAATGCATTCAAATCATTGCATATATACAGAACATTTCACCCCAAAGCAGAAGAATAAACATTCTTGTCAAGTGCACATGGGACATTATCCATGATAGATCACATATTAGATCACAAAAAAAAAGTTTAACAAAATTAAGAAGTTTGAAATAATATCAAGTATGTTTCCCAAACCAATGGAATGAAACTAGAAATCAGTAGCAGTGAAAAATCTGAAAAATTCACCAACATGTAAAATTTAAGGAACACAATTTTGAACAACCAATGGGCCAAAGAAGAAATAAAAACACAATATACCAAAACTTATGGGGTGTAGCAATAGCAGTTCTAAGAGGGATTTAATAGTGGTAAATACCAACATTAATAAAGAAGAAAGATCTGAAATAAACAACCTAAATTTACACGTCAAGAAACTAGAAAAAGGAAAACAAGTAAAACCAAAAGTTCATAGTAGAGAGGAAATAACAAAGTTCAGAACAGAAATAAATGATATAGAAATTAGGAATACAATAGAAAAGTTAAAACCAAGTGTTGGTATCCTGGAAAGATGAATAAAACTGACAAACTTTAGCTATAATAACTAAAAAAAATGCAAACTCAAATAAAAAAAATCAGACTTGTAAGAGGAGATATTACAACTGATACTATAGAAATAAAAATTTATACATACTATGTACAATATGTTAATGAATTGGATGACTTAGAAGAAATGCATAAATTCTAGAACTATACAACCTATTAAGACTGAATTATGAAGAAATAGAAAATGTAAATATACCTATAACTAGTGAGGGTATTATATCACTAACTAAAAACATCTCAATTAAAAAATTAAAAAATGTTTATAGCGGCACAATTCATAATTTCAAGGCTGTGGAAACAGCCCAAGTGCCCATCAATCCAAGAATGGATTAATAAAATGTGGTATATGTATACCATGGAGTACTATTCAGCTCTAAGAAACAACGGTGATATAGCACATCTTATATTTTCCTGGTTAGAGCTGGAAACCATACTACTAAGTGAAGTATCCCAAGAATGGAAAAACAAGCACCACATATACTCACCAGCAAACTGGTATTAACTGAGCAGCACCCAAATGAACACATAGGTACTACAGTAATTGGGTATTGGGCAAGTGGGAGGGGGGAGGATAGTGGGTATATACATACATAATGAGTGAGATGTGCACCATCTGGGGGATGGTCACGCTGGAAACTCAGATTGTGGGGGGAGGGGGGAAAGGGCATTTTTTGAAACCTTAAAATTTGTACCCCCATAATATGCCAAAATAAAAAAAAAGCCCAAGACAAGATGGCATCCATTGGAGAATTCTGAAAATTTTAAAAGGAAGTAATGCCATTCTTCCTCAAACTCATCCAAACAAATTGAAGAGGAGGAAACATTTTCACATCTTATGTGGCCAGTATTATCTTAATATCAAAGCCAGACAAAAACATTACAATAACAAAAAACTATGAATCAATATCATTGAAAATACAGATACAAACATCTTCCATAAAACACCAGCAAACTGACTTAAACAGCACATTAGAAGGACCATACATCACGACCAAGTCGGATTCATCATTGGCATTGCAACATAATATTAAAATGCCCATAATACAAAAATTGATCTACTGATTCAATGCAATCCCTGTCAAAATCCCAATTGCATTTTTGAAGAAATAGATTTAAAAAACCCTAAAATTCATATGGAACCACAAAGGAGCCAGAACAGTCAAAGCAATCTTAGGAAGAACAAAACTGTAGTCACCACACTTCCTGATTTTAAAATATTTCACAAAACTATAGTAATCAAAATAGTATGCTATTATTATGAAGACAGAAATATAGACCAATGAAACAAAATAGACAGCCTGGGATTGAATTCTCACATATAAAGTGAAACAATCTTTGACAAAGTTTCCAAAACTATACCACAGGAAAATAATAGTTTCTTTATCAAATAGTATTGAAAATAAGATATCCATATGCAAACGAAAAAGAAACTGGACCTTTATTATACATAATACATAAAAGTCAATTCAAAATGGATTAAAAACACAAACATAAGACTTGGAATTCTAAAACTTCTAGAAGAAAACACAAGTGAGAACTTTATAACATTGGTCTTGGCAATGAGTTTTGATATTACAACAAAAGCACAGGTAAAAAGAGCGAAAATAGACAAGTAAGACTAAAAACCTCTGCATGGCAAAGGAAGACAATCAACACAGGAAGAGGCGACTTACAGACTCAGAGAAAATACTTCGAATTATAAATCTGACAAGGAGTTAATTTCCAAAATATGTAAGTGATTCCTATAAGTTAATAGCAAAAGCAAACACAAACAAGTTACCCAATTAAAAATGGGCAATAGACATTTCTCCAAAGAAGACATACACATGCCCAATGGGTAGATGAAAAAAATGCTCAACATCACTAATCATCAGGGAAGTTAAAATCAAAACTACATTAAGATGTTGATATGGCCATTATCATAGAAACAGAAAATAACAAATGTTGGTGAAGATGTGGAGAAATGGAACCCTTATGAACTGTTGATGAGAATGTGAAATAATTCAGCTGTTATGGAAAAAAAGTATGGAGTTTCTTCAAAAAATTAAAAATGTAACTACTGTAAGTAATATCTAGCAATCCTCCTTCTGGGTATTGATCCAAAGGACTCAAAAATAGAATCTAAAACAGATATTTGCACTCTCATTTTCAATTGCAATATTACTTACAGCACTGAAGAGGTAGAAACAAATGAAATGTCTATCAGTGGATGAATGGGTAAAGAAAATATCATATATACATACAATGGAATATTACTCAACCTTAAAAAGAAGGAAATCCTGACATATGTGACAACATGGATGAACCTGGAGGCCATTATGCTAAATGAAATATGCTGGTCATAGAAGGACAAATATTGCATGATTCCACAAATGTGAGGCATCCAAAATAGTCAAAATCATAGATACAAAAAGTAGAAAGTTCATTGCCAGGGGCTGGGGGTGGGGAGAATTGAAAATTACTATTCAATAGGTGATATGGTTTAGATGTTTGGCCCCTCCAAATTTCATGTTGAAATTTGATCTCCAGTGTTGGAGGTGGGGCCTGGTGGGAGGTGTTTGGGTCATGGGGGCAGATCCCTTATTAATGGCTTGATGTCTTCCCATGACTATGAGTGAACTTTTGTTTCATCAGTTCACAAGAGAGCTGGTTGTTTAAAGGAGCCTGGAACTACCTCCTTGCTCTCTTGTCCCTTCTCTCGCCATGGGAGGTACCTGCTCCCCCTTCACCTTACACTTTGATTGACAGTTCCCTGAAGTATTCACCAGATGCTGGCATAATGCTTCTTGTATAATTTGCAGAACCCTGAACCAAATAAATCTCTTGTATGTCTGCTTGTAACTAATAGGAGGTAATTCATTAATAATCTCTCCATTTCAACCCAATAACTATTAATATTTTCTTCTCAGTTTCTTCTAGTTAGAAATGTAGTTATATTGCATATGTAACTTTATATCACTTTCCACTTAAAATTATATAATTATTAGATGATCTTCATAGTTAATTTTAAAGGAATATTTCTATATTATTATATTGTCTATATTTATGTAAATCGATTCAAGTTTGTTTTTGAAAGATATGGTATAATTGAATACATAAATCAAAAAGCAAGGAAATCATTTTAAGTGCTATTTAATATTACGTTCAGTGAATGTAATGATATTATTAACTTAGACATTTATCAGATATTGATAAAATTAAGTCTCTCCTAATTTTTAACCAATATAATTTCAAAGAACATTTTTCTACAAATTACGTTTTCAATAGTTCGGACTATCTCCTTTGGTTAGGTTTATACAATTAAAATTTCTGGATAGAATAACCTGTGCATTTCAATAGCTTTTCATAAATCCTAAAATGTTGATTTACATGATTTCTGAATCAGTGTCCACTGCAGAAGTACTATGTGAATGGGCCAATTTCCTGGACACTCTAGCAAGTGGAAGATGAGACTTTGGATATTTCAGGGAGAGTAGGGCTTTGAATTTCTGAGGTCATTATCTGTTACTCCAAATTTTATGCAGGCATTATGTGACCACATAGGCAACCCTAACTATATTGATCTCTTCTAGTCTCCCTCAAATTCCCTCTCCTATTTTTCAATATTGGAATGGTTATGAACAATTTTGGTGTTAGTGAGAGGCATTTCTCCCTTCCTCCTTTTTTTGCCCCTGCATTTCTTCCTTTCTTTCCTTGTGTGAAATAATTTTCTTACTAATATTATATAGGGATGTGTTATATAAGTATAAAACAATTCTATTTTACAAGTCTAGTGACCCTATGGAAGAGAATGCTACTCACTGGAATTGAGCCTGGTTTCAGGAAATAATAAATATGTGTGGGCTAGTATTATTTTTATAGTGAAATGCAAATAAAGAACAGGAAATAGGGTGGCAATATTTTAATAATAGCAGCTTAACACATTCCAAGTCAACTGGGAACTTATGAATATATTGTACATTCATATAATCTAAATGTTACTCCAGAATTCTATGAGAATACCAATATATAGACCAAATGAAGTCTGATTCTGGGAGCTATTTCTACTATGGCTTCACTCTTCATAGTAGAGCCTCATGGCAGAGCCTCTAAAACCATGATTGAGCAGAAAATCTACCAAATAACCCAATTACACAAATAGCCCAGACATTGAGTCTTTGTCATATGTCATAATGAATAAAGGTAAACAAACAGTGATTAATTTCAAACTGAGTTTGGCAGTGTACAGCTAAAAAAGTTATTCACAGTAAAATTCTTCATAATTCAATACTATTTCTAGGTAAATTTTAATCATACTAAGGTGAGTAATCTATTTTATTCATTTTAATTTGTAAGCAACTTTTCTTCAAATATTACACTGTTTTATCCTTCCCACTTTTTATATCAAGGTGACCTTAGGAAAAATAATTTCAGCATGTTAGATGGAAGTTGAACTCAGAAATCATTAATTAATTGTATCTCCCTCTACATTTTATAGATGAAGAAATTAGAGCAACCATACGTGACCTAAGGCAGTCAAACTCGTGCCACTGTAAGTGGCAGAAAAGAGGTAAGAAATCAGGTCTCCCATTTTCCAGTTAATGGGCTTTCCATTATTTCACTTTCACCCCTCCATCTACCACAAATTTGTTAGTGGTGTGCTTTCACCCCTTGGCCACTTTTTAATCTCTGGGAATGAGTAGTGATGGATTAACTAAACTAATTCCTACTGATGGATAGCTCATTCATTTATCACTTAACAATGTTAGTTGTGAGGCCCTAGGGACACAAGCTAAAATAAAGCCTCAGACCTGCCTTCCCTAGAGACACTCGAAGTCTAGTGGGGCAAATAGGTGATTACAGTAGTATGATAAGTGCTGTAGTAAAAGATGTTATGAGGTGCTAAGGGATAACAATTTCTGTACCACCTGTCTGTCTTGGAGGGTGGGAGCATATGTCTCAGGGAATTCACAAAAGAATTAATACTTGAGCTGCAATTGGATTATTTCCAATAATTTATGTGGGCAGTATCATACATCTGTGCAGAATTTCAGAGTTTGGTTTCTAAGTCCATCATTTTCTAGGCCAAAAGAGAAAAATATTTTGACCACTAGACCCAGGATCTGTCTTTCTCAATGACACCCATTTTTTATTGGCTCATCTTCATCTGTGAGAGATGCATTTCCCCTAATTCCTTCCAATCCTTGGCTAGAATTGATGCCCCCTCTGCATGTTCACAGTATTTGGTGCTTCTCTCTATCAAAATACTGATGTCGGTGTACTGTGCTTGGCATGTGTGAGTCTGTCTTCCTCTTTCATCTGTGAGTTCAGTGAGGGAAGGCACTGTAATATTGGTAGGTGCTTGCCAAGTACTAGGGTTTGTTGTTGTATGATTAAATGAAATGTTCCCTAATTGTCAGTATGGCTGTCCCTTGCTTTACTATATTCACTCACCCACTCATTTGCTCATTCATTGAAAAAATATCTTTGAGCAACTGCTTTGCATCAGGCCTTCTGCTAGGTGCAGGGTCTACAAATACCAAAAAAACATCATTCTCTCCCCTCATAGTGATCACTGTCCAGTGGATGAGACAAACAAACTAACAAGTTTATGCAATGAAATGTGGTGAGTGCTAAGAGAGGGAAAGCGAAAGCTTCCCTGAAAGGATACACCGGATACTGAAGAGTGTGTCTGGCTGAGGGAAAAGTATGGACAGAGGCCTGGGTGCAAAAGAGTATGATGTCTTTCAGAATTAAAAAAAAAAAAAAATCAACAACAACAACAACAACAAAAAAACACTTAGTTTTGCTGGAGTAGAGAGTAAATCCAAAGGTTCTAGAACTGCTGCCAGTCAGAGCTTGCAACCTTGGTGATTATACCTTCTGAGTTTACTATTACCCCCCAAAAGTGAGACAAGTCTTCCAAACTCTAGGCCAATAGAGCACATCCTCGAAGAGTCCACAGAGACTCAATGCATCTGCCTCTCCCTCTGTATTCATCATTCATCATCCAAAGGATAAGCTCTTTTGGCCATTTGAGCCTCTCTGGAATCATCATACTCATGAAGCTGTGGACATCCCCTCTTCCATCAAACCACTCCAATTCTTGCCTCAGTTTCCAAACCATTCCAGTGCACCATCCACGACTTCTGTTGTATAATCTGTAGTGTTTCCTTTATTTTTCAGCACTTCTCCTAGGGTTCCCACCAAAAATTGGAACCAGGCTCACTGGTAAGGACCCTTCTGCTTGATCCTGAAGCCCTTTTGAATAGTGATTTTTATGTTTCCCTTTCATATTCCATATGCCTCTTGATCCCTTTGATATTTTGAGGCCTAAAGGAGTCCACTTTCTTGTAAAAAACAAAAACAAAATAAATTAAACAAATTTTGCTTCTTTGTGATGCATGCTATCATTGCCTCTCCTGCTCATTTTTCTTTAGCAATGACTTTATAACATGGCGCATAATCAGTCATTCCTTCATCTCTACATATGACATCATTCATAATGACCTCCAAGCCTCTCAGTTCCTTGATCTTCTCATCTCCATTGAGTTCTTCTCAATTTCCTTTCAGGAACCCACTCCCACATTCACACCCTGGACTTTGTCATTTCCTATAACTAATACCCCCATAATCACTAATCAAATTACTCTGCTTTCTGACAAAATCTTCACCTTTGTGGCCCACAATCTATTGATATCTTCATTCTATACCAATCCATCAGACCTCTTTTTTATTCACTCTCCTACACACACCACTTAGATTCTATAGTTGATATAATTACTATATAGTTAATATAATTTTAATAACACTCTTACCAAAACTCCAAATATGTTTGCCCTCTTTCATCAACATCATCTCACAAAGTTCTAAAATGGATGACCCCTGTTATATACATTTTGCATTCCTGCAACTCAGGAGTACAGCTTGAGAAATCTACCAAGAAAAGCTGAAAGGTCTATAATTTATGATCACTATATTTCCTTATAGCCAAACTTCCCCAAAGGTGTAAAGTGCCTCCATTTCCTCAATTCCCAACCATTCCTTGATTTATTTTATTAATCTATTCGTTCACTTATTCATCTATTCAAAATTTATTATGCTCTTATTACATCTATAGCATAATATAATAGTTACTTGAAGGACATAAAATGGGTAATACAGTTCCACTTTTGGATGAGATAGAAAACTAATTGGATTTTTTCTATCTTCTCTAACCCCAACACCTGGAGGAGGTGAGCACTGATAGTTCTTAAAGTTATAGTCAGCAATAAACACAAGAATTTTGAAAAATCCCTGGAAAGAGCAAGATAGAAAAATAGGAGTCCCTGTTTATAATGAATTATGAGCTGGAGCAGGAAAAGGACAAGAGCTACAGAAAAAGATAGGTTGAGAGAAACTTTCTAATTCATAAGTTAATTTAAAAGTGTTATTTAGACAACTGGTGTGTTCTAGCTGCTGTTCTAAGTGCTGAGGATATAGTATTGAACAAAAAAGGATCCTTGCCCTCAAGGAGTCAAACAAAACAGTTGGTGATAAGTAACATCTAAAAAGTAAAGTAGGGAAGGGGACAAGGAGTTGCAAGGAATATATGAAAATTTAAATAACGTTATCAGAGAAGGACTCTGTGTGGAGGTTATATTTGAGTAAAGACATAGAGGTGAGAGGGAGAGCCATGAGTTTTCCTGAGAGAAGAGCATTCCAGGCTGAGCAAATATATTGTGGTGGCAATTTGTCTGGCATGCATTCAAGAAATAGGATGGTAGCCTATGTGATTGTTACAGAGTGAGTGAGGACAAGAGGACATAATGTCAGAAAGAAAATGCGTGGGACAGATCATGTATAGACTTTTAGGCCAATGCAAGGACTTTGACCTTTACTCTGAATGATATTAGAAACCATATCAGATGAGAGAGCAACATGACATCACAATTTTAACAGCATTACTTTAACTAGTGTGTAAAATACAGACTCAAGAGAAATAAGGTAGGAAATTAAGGGACAGTGAAGGAAGCTATAGGAATAATTTAATTCAGCAATACTAGCTCTTTGGCCCAGGACATAGTTTGTCCAACCTTGGAATTATTGAATTTGGTGCAGATAATTCCTGTTGTGCATGTCTTGAAGAGGTAAACTGCCCTATGCATTGTAAGATATTTAGCAGAATCTCTGGCCTCTAACCACTAGAGGCCAGTATCCACTCTGCCCTAGTTGTGACAACCAAAAATGTATCCCGACATCACCAAATGTCCTCTGAGGGCAAAATTTCCTTCACCTGTGGGAACCACTGGCCCAGGACAATAGCAGGGTAGCTGGCAAGAAATTGCATATTCTAGATATGTCTTCTGATGTTGCCAAAGTCCTCGCATTTGTCAATGAAAATTCAAACTGATGCTTATTCTGAAAAACTTACTTAATATACATTTAAGAATGGGAGTATCATAAGACATATAGTCTTCTTACTATGCTTCTATCTCAGAAAAAAAACCGTTAAGTGGGTTTAAAAAAAGTGAGCTAGCTCTTTTCATAAGTTATGTAACATGATATTGTTTCTTTTTCTAAGTAGAAATTGGGTGTCAATATATCTTTGACTGCTTTGTTGAAAAAGAATATATTAATATATTCAGAAAATGTTTATATGCACCCTGATTAGTAGGTCTGTGGTTAGGGCCCAGACATGGATATTTGGAAAACCTTAACAGGTGATTCTGACATCACAGCCCTGGTAAAGATCTAGTGATATTATGTAATTAGAATATACCCAAGTATATCTTCACATGTCCAGGAATTCCAATTTAACACTTCAAGGCATTTAATTAAAGGATTTCCATAGTTGACAACTGAGAAGTTGGGGAGGTTTATGTAGGTAAAAAGACAAAGAACCCAGGAGATCACACAAAACATCCATTTTCCAGTTTTCTCTTAATAATTGGGTGGTCCATTAATCAGACTCAAGAATCCAGGAAATTCATCCCATTAATCCTGTTAGAATATTTTTTGGAACAAAATAAGCATATATGGATACTTTGGGAGAGTTTAACCCAAACATACTGAAATCTATCCCTCATGGAATTGGTTTTCCTCAGGATTAAAAAAAAAAATTCATGATACATTAGTTACATGTACCTTGAAAATATGAAAAGCTCATAGGACTTTTATCTTCCCTATCAGTATCACAAATTCTGTGTTTATAAATATTATCAGAAATTCCAAATCCTTTCCTTTAGCATAATTTCTGAATGTAGATAACATCTGATTGTTAGAGCTTGCTAGGTATTGGCTAAGAGTGCAGAGAAAGTGAGAGGCCCTCTACAGTTAATGCTACTCCCCACTGCAATTGTAAATAACCAAGAAAGAATGATATCAGGTTGGTCTCCAGAACCTGTTTGCTAGCTAGATGTGATCTGAGCCTGAACCACATACTTCGTGCTTTCCACCACACCCACTTCTTAAGCCAAATGGCTTAATCAATAGATGATATATATTTATTCCTAATGTTTGAAATTCCTCATCAGTGGATAAAATTTTACCTTCCAAATTGAGAGAGTTGAAGTATAATAAAGCAATCAATCAAAACCTTAAGAGACTTATTTTGATCCATTCATTTTGCAAAGACAGGAGAGGGTGAAAAAAAGGCATGAAGAAGGAGCTGAGAGTGGAAAGCAGGATAGTGAATAAGGGAGAAGGGCAGAAAGAAGAATATAGATTTATAACTAACAAGTATATCTAAAGTGGATTCTTCTAAGTCTCTCTTGGGCAATGACAAACGTGTAGCATTATAATAATTGTCAGCTTGACAGCTGTAAACATAAGCAGCTCTGCATCACAAGATTTAATGCTGATGTGTTTAAAGCCAGAATATTTTATACAAAAGTTTATTTGAGAATTTTTTTGTTGAGAAATCATTACATTTTAATTTCATTACATATAATATTTCTCATGTGGCATCATTTTACGTGCTGTAAGAGTATCTAGTTAAACAGAATATATTCCTCTATGGCTATGCTGGATAACAGAAGAGTTTATCTGCTATCTAAATTTTTCCTGTGGGCTTTGTGATGAAGCAAAGTAAATTTGTAAAATAAAAGTGAAATAATACCAAATATTAATAGAAAGTGTAGCTAAAAAATGAAAACCCTTTCAGTCAATATTTTCTGTGTTTGGAAGATTTCTACTCTATATACATTTGGTTTCAGGCTGAGCTGATGAGAGAAAATAACATTTGACACTGTAAAAAGAAATCTTGCTGACAGATTATTTTTATTTGATGGCTGGAAAATTGATAATAGGAACTGAACAATGGTGGAAAATTGAGTAGGCTATGATAGTGATAATATTCTGGTGGTATCCTGTCCTTTGATCAAGCAAATACTCTAATTCAATGCCCTCTGTATTTCCCTGGCCACAATATTCAAGAAATGTGGAAGAATAGGCATTATCTTTTAGCAACAATGGAGGAATGGTATGGTTAAAAGCAGAGGGCTAATTACAGACAAAAATTGTAGGTAGTTAAATGCTGTGAGGACTTGGAGTCGAATAGACATGAGTTTCAATCCTGGCTTTAGTATTTTCTAGAACCATAACCTAAGGCAAATTAAATAATTTGTGTCCTGGTTTCTTTATCTCTAAAATGGAAATATTGATAACAAGTTTTCAAAGTTGTTGTAAGGTTTAGATATAATATATGTAAAGTATCTCACACTATTAATATATATCAGCTTAGTAAATAATAGTGATTACTGTTACCTTTTCCAGAAACAAGGAGTGTTTATTGAGGAATATTTCAAAGTGAACTACTTATTGTAGTGCTTTTGCCACTCTTTTTTGTAGCAAATATTCTGAAAAAGAAACAATGTTACCAACAAATTTTCCTACATGATTACAAAATTAAATTGCCTTATTATTTTTTGTTTGTTTATTTGTTTGATTTCAGCATATTCTGGGGGTACAAATGTTTAGGTTACATGTGTTGCCTTTCCCCCTTTTCCCCCTGACTCAGAGTTTCAAGCCTGTCCATTATTTTTAAGAGTTCAGCTCTCAATACTCTAGGAAGAAAATTGGGCTTTAAGTCATAAATAATCATACAACTAAAACATAGCATAAAGCAATGTGTGAGAACACTATGAGTAAAATAATCTGTAATAGTTTAAAAGTGGAAACACTATGACTACATTTTGTTTTTCTTGTGTGTTGGGGCATTTTTTCCCAAATCTGTGCTCAGGGTGAAAAACTGCAAATGTCCTATAGACCACATTACATAAGTTTCTTAACAAGCATCTCCTATAAAGCAATCAAATATCTCTGTCCAAAAATAACATAAAATAAATTTATAAAATTTCTCTAAGGAAAATAATGCTATGTGTAAAATTAATTTAAGGTAGAATAAGTCAGATCAATTTATTAACTCTACTGTTCTATAATTACAATTGCTCTTTATTACCTTGGGATATAATATGCAAAAAAGGTTTTCATGAAGTAAAAACTTGTTACCAACCTGCATGCTTAATTCACATAATTAAAGCAATCAAAACTCATGTATTTCAAATATTAATACATTAATTAATTAATATTAAAATTACCAAAGATGACTCCAAAATCCATAAAAAACAAATTGTAGATGCATCAAAACACTCATCTGACTTACTTTTAAAGGCCTCTAGAGAATGAATAATGAATAAATAGACTAAAATAAATAGTGGATAGTAGAGGATTCTCAAAAGATTAAAAAATGTACAAATGATGATTTTATGTTAAAATCCAAGGTGATAAAACATTCTATATAAAATCTAAAATTGAAGAAAAGTGACAAGTGGAGAATCAAAATCTTAGCAAGGTCCAGCATTCTAGATTTGATGTTATCTCTGTAATGTTCAGACACAACATGTTCCTGTCACTGGATGAGATAAGAGGAAAGTTTTATCTTATGGTTAGGGTTAAAATTTATTAAATCATATTAAGAGTTGAAATTAGATTAAAGAAGCTCTAGAACCTCAAGTGTGCATATATTTCTGGGTTCCAAATGGAGAACTAGGCTTCCCAGTTCCTGATTCTTACCTGGGAACACAAGATGAGATGAGCAGGTGGTCTCCTAAGAATCAAGTAGGAGACATCTATGAGCTCCTTTCCTACTGGGATGATAATTACCTGAAAAAGTTGGTGCTATGCAGAATTCTAAGATGACTCCCCAAATCCCTGTCACCTGGTATACAAGACCAAGGGAATTCCTTTCGCTTGAGTGTGGGTGGAACTTGTGAATATAGTCGGATATTACTTCCTTGATAAGGATAATAATCAGTTAACTTTGAGGTAAACAAAAGTAAGCTAATCCTGGATGGTCTTGAACGTTTCAGAAGAGTCACTAAAAGAAAGTGAAGTGTCAGAGGTGTCTGGTTCTGCTGACTTTGAAAATGTAGTCTCTATGAGTTCTAGAGCTGTAAAAAAAAAAAAAAAAAGAAAAGAAAAGAAAGTAGATTCTGTCAATAATTATGAGAGCATAGAAAAGGAACTTGAGCCTCAGCTGAGATGTCAGCACTGGCCAACACCTTGAGTTCTTTCTAATAGGAACCTGAGCAGAGGACTCATGCCCAGACTCCTACCCATAGACACTGTAATATGAATGTGTGTTGTTTTAAATCACTAAGTTTGTGGTAATTTTCTATGCATCAAAAGAAAACTAATACACAATAATAATGCTTTATCAAAATAGAAAGGCTCAGTTAAAATGGAAAAAAATGCAACTGAGAATAAAATGGCATGTCTAAATATGAATAATGAAGTGAAGAAAAAAGGCAAAAGGCTTTTCCATTTTGAGTGATCAAACTGAAGTAGCCAGAAATGTTAATAAGAGAAGAAGTTGCATATCGGTGAAGAGAAAGATAGTTGAATACAAACCTCCAGCAATCATCATTCCACACCAACACCAAATTAAACAAACATCCATGCAAGGAAACAACATCAGAAGAACCAAAAATCAGCTGAGTGATCACAGTACCTGGTTTTGACATTATATCAAGTAAAGAAGCACTCAGAGGGCAGAAAAGACAGTGTAGCACTGCATACTCCGCCACTTTCCTATCCCCTGTCAGTGCTGTGCTAGTAGTGCACAGAATGGAGAGAGAATCTGTGTGCCTAGAGGAGGGAGAGTGAAATGACTGTGGGACTTTGCATATAACTCAAGGGAACACAGTACAGGGCAGAATAATGCCAGCACCCACGGTGGGAGCATTTAGACCATCCTGGACAGAGGGAAATCCTCCACCCCAAAACAAGAGTTCTGACTAGCCCTGTCATTGGCTAACAAAAAGTGGTCTGGGGCCTAGAATAAATTTGTAAGGCAGTCAGGCCACAAAGGCTGCAGTCTTTGAGTAAGTCCTGTGGCTGTGCTGGCTCTGAGACAGTGGACTTGGAGTACACTTGGCTCAGTGAGATCAGCAGCACTGGCCAAGCCAGTGTCTGTTTCACGGCTCCTCAACAACAGGCAAGGCAGTTCAGGCAGAGGATTCTTCCACTTGGGGAAAAAAAGAGAAGAGTTTAGAGGATTTTCTTTTGCAACTTGAGTACCAGCTCAGCCACAGTAAAATAAAGTACCAAGCAGAATCCTGAAGCAACTGATTCCAGGTCTTAGTTCCTGAATGATATTCCTAGACCCACCCTGGGCCAGAAGGAAACATGGTACCTTGAAGGGAATGACCCAGTCCTGGCAGGATTCACAACCTGCTGACTAAAGAGCCCTTGGACTTTGAATAAATATCAGAGGTAGCCAGGCAACTGTCACTAGGGGCTGTGTGAGATTAGGCTAGCTTCAGGTGTGACCTTGCACGGTCCTGGCTGTGGTGGCCATGAGGGAGTGCCGATGTCACTCCTCCTTCAATTCAAGCAGCCCAGAACAGAGAGTGAGAGAAGAAGTAAGAGACAGCCTACTAACCCAGATAGTCCTTCTCTATCTTACCCAAGTCCAAAAAGGGAGTACCACTAGGAGGAGTCCACAAGAGTTGCAGCATAACTGAGCATGGGGCACCATTAGTGACAGCACAGCTGTAGTGACATAAGACTTAGATCAAAACACTCTTTTTTTTTTGCTGCATTTGGGGTTGTTTTACTAGTCATTTCCATTTCTTTGAGATGATTCACTAGATTGTCAATTTGTGATCTTTCTGTCTTTTGGATGTAGACATTTATGAATATAAATTTTCCTTTCAGGATTGCTTTAGCCGTGTCCTACAGATTTTGACAACTTGTGTCTCTTTTATCATTTAGTTGAGAGAATCTTTTGATTTCCATCTTAATTTCCTCCTTAACCCAATAATTGTTCAGCAGAAGGTTGTTTAGTTTCCATGACTTTGTGTAGAGGTGAGTGGTTCTGTTGGAGTTGATTTCTAATTTTATCCACTGTGGTCTGAGAAGTTGCATGGCATAATTTCTATTTTTTTTTAATTTGTTGAGACATGTTTCATGGCATAGGATATAGTCAGTCTTAGAGAATGTCCCATGAGCTGATGAGAAAAATGTCTATTCAGTGGTTTTTTGGTAGAATGTTCTGTAAATGTCTTTAAGGCCCATTTGTTCCTTATTTCTGTTTAAGTCCATTGTTTATTTTCTTTTTGGAGGATCTATTATGTTCTGTCAGATGGGTGTTGATGTCCCCAGCTATTACAGTGCTGCTGTTTATCACTGTTTTTTAGATCAAGTAGGATTTGCTTTATGAATCTGGATGTACCTGAGTTAGGTGCATAAATATTTAGAATTATTATGTCCTCTTGTTGGATTGTTCCCTTTATCATTATATAATTACCATCTTTGTCTTTCATTACTTTTGTTTATTTGAGGACTAAGTTATCTTTAATCAGAACTGTTATGTCAGGTTTCTTCAGGTTTCCATTTGCATGAAATATTGTTTTCTATCCCTTCACCTTGAGTCTGAATACATCCTTCTGGTTTAGATGTGTTTCTGAAAGACAGCAGATACTTGGCATATGTATATTTATCCATTTGGCCAGCCTATGTCTCTTTAGTGGGCCATTTAAGCCATTCACATTTATTGAAAAGTTGATAATCAGGACAGATTTCTGTTCTGACTTCAGAACATACTACTGAACTATAATAATGAAAACAGCATATTACTGGCATAAAAACAGACACATAGACCAATGGAACAAAATAGTGAACCCAGAGATAAATTCACACATCTATAGTTAACTTATCCTTGACAAAGTTGCCACATACATTAGGGAAAGACAGTTTCTTCAATAAATGGTGATAGGAAAATTGGATTTACATATGCAGAAGAATTAAACTAGACCCTATCTCTCAACATATACAAAGAAATAAAATCAAAATGGATTATATACTTAAATATGAAACTGCCAAAAGAATACATTGGGGAAATGCTTCAGGACTTCTTGAGTAAAACCTCAAAGCACAGGTGGCGAAAGCAAAATTGGACAAATGGGATCATATGAAGCCAAAAAGCTTCTGCACAGCAAAAAAAAAAAATCAACAGAGTAAAGAGACAACTGCAGAAGTGGAGAAAATATTAGCAAATATTGGCAAACTACCCATCTGACAAAGGTTTAATAGCTAGAATATATAATAGGTTCTAAAACTCAATAGGAAAAAATCTAAAAACCCAATTAAAAATGGGCATATGTTCTGAAAAGGTATTTCTTTCTTTTTTTTTTGTTTCTTTTTTTTTTTTTTTTTTTTTTGAGACAGAGTCTCACTCTGTTTCCCAGGCTAGAGTGCCGTGGTGTCAGCCTAGCTCACAGCAACCTCAAACTCCTGGGCTCAAGCACTCCTCCTGTTTCAGCCTCCTGAGTAGCTGGGACTACATGCATGCACCACCATGCCCAGCTAATTTTTTCTCTATATTTTTAGTTGGCCAATTAATTTCTTTCTATTTTTAGTAGAGACGGGGTCTTGCTCTTGCTCAGGCTGATTTCGAACTACTGACCTTGAGCGATCCACCCGCCTTGGCCTCCCAGAGTGCTAGGATTGTAGGCGTGAGCTACGGCACCTGGACTGAATAATTATTTCTTAAAAGAAGACATACAAAAGGCCAACAGGTATATGAAAAAATGTTCAACATCATTAGTCATCAGAGAAATGCAAATCAAAACAACAATGAGACATCATCTGACCCCACTTAAAATGGCTTTTATCAAAAAGACAGGCAATATTGAATGCTGGTGAGGATATGTAGAAAGGGAAACTCTCATACACTGTTGGTAGGAATGTAAATTAGTGCAGCCACTATGGAGAACAATATGGAGGTTCCTGAAAAAAAAAAACTGAAAATAGAGCTAACAAATGACCCAGCAATCCTACTATTGGGTAAATATCCAAAAGAAGGGAATTCAGTATGTCAAAAATAGCCACAAAAAGAATGAAATCCTGTCATTTGCAACAACATGGATGGAACTGAAGAACATTGTGTTAAGTGAAATAAGCCAAACACAGAAAGAAAAATCTCACATGTTCTCACTAGTTTGTGGGGGCAAACTATTAAAAACAATTGATATCATGGATACAGAGGGTAGAATGAAATTTACCATAGGCTTACTACAAGTGTAATGGGGAGGGTGAGCAAAAGTGGGGATTGTTAATGAGTTCAAAATATAGTTAGATATTTAGATACAATGAACAATATTCAATAGCACAGCAAAGTGTCTACAATCATCAATAAGTTAAGGTATACTTTAAAATAACTAAAAGGGTGGAATTGAAGTGTTCCTAGCACAAAGGAATGATAAATGCCTTAAGTTATGGATTCTCTAATTACCTTGATCTGACTAATTCTCATTATATGTCTACATGAAAACATTACATGTGCCCTATAAATATATACAAATTTTATGTAATCAAATAATTAAAGATAAAAATATTTTTTTAAAAAAGATGAAAAATTGAAGAGTAGAGTAAAAAGTAAAGGGGAAAAAAGACAAGAGTTTGAATTTCTCTGGTCTACTCTAATGAAGAAATATGAATAACTCTGCTGAAATGTAGCCTTTAAAATATACTTTTCTGGCCTACTAAACAGATGATTACTGCTTTTATAACTGAGTTTTGGAAAAATGAGTGAAATTATAGGTTGAATGAGAGATCATCAAATTTGTAGCAGGTTATTGTAATGAAAATTATGGTGTGTATACAAATGTTTTTCTAATAGTTTATTTTTTAACACTTCCTTTAGTCCCCCATCTTTTTATAAGTGCAAGACCCCTTTTCCATAAGATATACCCAACTGACATCCATTATCTACTTACCAAGACCTTGAAACATTGCTTGCTCCAAATTTCAATTACTGCTGTATAATTAACCATTGCGATGTGATGTTCAGGTACTTTATTTTGACCTTGTATTCATAACTAAGTGCATGCCTGGAGTACAAAATTCTATTACTGTATATTTGTGGATGCATGTTTTACCCAAAAGAATAAAATATCCCTCAGTGACTACTCCTTTGGATGTTTCTCCTGTACCTGCCATGACGTAGAGCAGAGGTACCCAACCTTTTTGGCACCAGAGACTGGTTTCATGAAATAATTTTTCCACGGACCAAGGAGGAAGTGGGGACATGATTTGGGGATGATTCATGTTCATTACATTTATTGTGCAGTCAAATCTCTTTGCTAATGATAATCTGTATTTGCCGATGCTCCCCAACGCTAACATCACCACCTCAGCTCCACCTCAGATCATCAGGAATTATATTCTCACAAGGAGCATGCAACAAAAATCCCTAGACATGCACAATTTACAGTAGGGTTTGTGCTCCTATGAGAATCTAATGCCACTGCTGATCTGAAAGGAGGAAGAGCTTATACGGTAAAAGAAGGGAGCTTGGGACCGCAGCCTTAGTGGGTACATATTTATTCACTTATGCTCTGCTAAGAAAATAGGCCAAGGCTGATCAAAATTGAGGTAGAACATCGTTTTAAATTTATTCTATTATCTTCATTTGCAAAGATGTATCTATTTAAATAACTTTCCTTATCTTTTTAATAAATTGGGAACAATGATCATGTTCCTAATAGTTTGCCTATTTCAGAAGACATACATACTAATGTTTAATGAAAGTATGGGCCTCAGATAAAAACTATCAGAATCACTTGTGGACAACTTGTTATAAATACAGGTTTCCAGGTCTGAACTTCATAATCATTGCCCTTCAGTGCAAGAGACTGCATTTAAAACAGATGTGCACCGTCTGGGGGATGGTCACGCTTGAAGCACAGACTTGAGCGGGAGAGGAGACAAGGGCATTATATGTAACCTTAAAATTTGTACCCCCATAATATGCTGAAATTTAAAAAATAAAAATAAAAAAAATAAAACAGACTTCTCTGCTGATTTTTATGAAAGAAAAAATTTGGGGAACCACAGGTTTAAAACATTTTAGAGATGCAATATAAATCTGTGCTGTTGTTTCATATTACTGCTGCAACACACTGTAAAAGAATATCAGCACTTGATGTATTAATTATTTTCCTCTATCAATCTCTATATTTTTATGAAAATTTTAACATCACAGTCAATGGAACTATTCTCTCAATAATACTGTGTGCTTACGTGGAGTAACATGGCTGGTGATATCAGATTGGTTCCTATGGAATTTGTTCTTTTCCATGACCAACATTTAGAGATAAACAATGCAGAAAATATCACAGTAAAGGTGAGACATAAGAAAGGTAAGTGAATTGGATTTGTAAGCACATTGAAGATTAATTCTTCTCATGTGTGTATGTGACTCTGGTCAGCCCAGGGATTCAGATATATGTTACAGATCTGTGGTATCAAAACAAATATCACTCACTAATACAATATAGTTATTAATATTTTGCTATATTTGGTTATTACTAGTTCTGCAATTGGATGGAATCAAACTCACAAGTAATTGGCTTTTATTGCCAGAGTTGGTCAGAGTGTTTATACATATTTATTGAGATAAACATATTTTACTGAGTCTTAATTCATTACATATGTCCAATAAATAAGCTATTACTATTGGAATAATTAAATAACTTAAACACTTTCAAATTTTCTATTCTAAGATCACCAGTGTCACAAAGTTTCATTTTTATTTGCTTAAGTCAAAACAGGAGTTAGTCAAGTTAGAGTTATTTTGCATCTATAAAAGAATATTTCTCTATGTAGCATGGTTAAATAGATAGGGGAAAGTATCCAATTTGAGAATTTCAGATTGTCTGAAAGAAACCACTCTCAAAATAATAAAATATTTGATAAATGGAAATGTGACTTGGTGGAAAGCCCCCACAGATTCTAGTAAGATATAGTTCTTATCCACAATCAGAATAAAAATAAAACATCATAAAATAAGACAGTTGAATGTTATAAAGAAAAGCATGTTTACATGACAACCTGCGACATATATTATAGCGTATATCTACCTTTTTTTGTAAATGTAACTGTTCGCTACAAAGTTAGTATTGAAAATTAGCAGTTCATTTTAGATTAACCAAGAATTTTGTCTGTTAGAGAAATAATAATTGACTCCCAAAATTGAGATCACAGCTTATTATAGTTAAAATATAATATATAATATTAACCTTAGTACCTATTTGCTTAATCCAAAGACATTTAATTATGCAAAGTAGATCATAATTAGAAATGGAATTTATGACCCTTCTTTACCTCAGTCCACTTCACAAAACTGCTATAAAATTCCATAATATTGTAATTCTCCCTAGAAAAGTTACAGGAAAAAAAAATGGTACATAATATATATGATTAGAAAATGTTGAAAAAGATGTTCCAATGAGATTATATGACTAAATCATAATTACTCACAATTTAAAGAGTAGATAAATGGATATCACATTGATCTTATTTGTTGGTTAAAGACATTCAACATTATAATTTTATATATATTTAGATTTTGCTAAATATCATATTCATATTAATTAGTAGTTTTCCTTAAACTACTTAAATGTATGGTAAATTACATATTGATAATAAATTCTGTATAAATAATGTGTGAATTTACTTAATCTTTTTATAAATAATATGTATTGGTAGAGAAATTAAGAACCTACTCTAAAGTTGAATTGATTAGCAAATAGCATTGGAATGTAAAACAGTAGCTTATTTATACAGTCTTATAGTGACTTTGAAGATTGATGTGTAAATGCAATACCTTTCACTCACTGATTTAGATGATTACTTTAAATGTTAAAAATTACATTTAAAAGAAAATTTCACATGGGAGAATAATAGCAGGATCAACATCAAAGAATCTGGTACAAAAATTAGATTGGAAGCTAGAAGAATCGGGTATCACGTGTTCTTAAAAAATGAGATATGACTGAAATATTTACTAGATCTGATCTTAGGATTCATATGAGGGTAAAATTTGGGGCTGGAACTTAAATTTATGATCTCCCTGTTGATTGTGGAGCCATACAACCTGTTCAAAGATTACTTTCTGTTCAAAGAAAGTAATGATAATAAAGATGAAAATGAAGTCAAAGATGTTGGTCATGATGTTCTCTCATTGTCCATGTGGAGTAGTGGACTTAAAAGATCTGAATTTGAGTTCCACCTTCATTAATTGTTAGCAATATAACCTTACACAATTTACAACTTCTTTGAACTGTCTTATGTGTCTTTGAACTGTCAATATAACCTTACACAATTTACAACTTCTTTGAACTGTCTTTGAAATGCTTATATCAACAAATTTTTACAAAACACAAATGAGTTAATGTGTATAAAAGCATTTTGCAAACTATAATTTTTTGGGATGACTTTAGGTTCATACTTTTGATGTTCAGTAAGGAAATTGTTTCAATTGTCCCCAAATAAAGTAGTACCTCTCCTAAATATTAAGGCCTTCACAATAACCTGGGATAATCAATTCCTGCTATGAATGACTATGCTCCAACTTTCATCAGATTTAAATAATATGATATTTTTAAATGAATTTCAAAACTTTGTATCTATTATATTATTTCATGAAATGAAATAATTATAAAATATTTTTATTACAAGCTGTGCTGTAAAGTTTATTATTAGTTCTTATTGTATTCTTCTGTAATTAGTCTCATGCTGATTGCGTTCTTGGTTAGATTTCAGTTTTTTCACAATAGAGATTATAAATCTCCATTGTTTAAAAATTAATTTCTTGGGAATCATAAAATTCTCATTTTATAATATGCATGTATGTTCTAATTTCATGGATCTCTTGAGCAAAGGATTATTATTCTGTCAGGTATTTAAAATGCATGATTACTCATGCAGAGATTCGTTAATGGTTCACTGAAATAGATTTTAATATACAGATTTCAGCAGTACCTATTCACTTATATGATAAAAGGGCGTGATGAAAATAGTATAACTTGAAAATAATACAATCTACCAGTAATTGGTTTGGATAAAGTAACCTACATTGTAATATAATTAATTTAATCACAAAAACAGAATTGGTAAACTCTAATTTGGAATAAAGTACCTGAAAAGGTAAATAGTTGGACTAATATCAACAAATATCAAGTTTAGATTTGGAAAAAAATAAAAATAATATTGAAAAGTAACATAATTTTCTTTTTTTATAAAGGCAAGCATCAACTAATCCTACCCAGAAGGATAAATAGGTCTTTTTTTAACCATTATAACTATTTATATTTCTAGTTTTTTACAATTTATTTTTTACTTTTAATTATATCTATTTTTAGGTAACTCAAGGAAGGGGAAAAAAGCATCAAAGAGAAAAGAGCCACAGAGCAATTTAAAACTAATGTTATTTGGCCAGTGATATAAAAGAGGCAAAATATTGTTTGCTTTTAGTTGCTCTGTGGCTCTTCTCTGTAATGTCCTAGATTATCTCCCTTACTTCTAACTGAACATTTGATCAATGAATAATAGCTCAGGCAAGACACAGTTAAATGTTTATATAATAAAGTTAATTTTGTGTCATCAAATTTGATATGAGCTGAGAAGGCTTCAGAAACTTTTAGAAAAATAAAGTATTGTTGCCACAAAATGGTAATAATAATAACAACAACTAACATTTACTGAGTGTTTATTTTGTGTCAGGCACAGTGTAATAATCTCCTCAGATTCATTAATTCCATGATTCATTACTTTCATTCATTCAGTACTCAAAGCTACCTTGTGAGGTTTCTATTAATATTTACTATGCAGATGATAAAATTTTGATGCTGTAGTGGGGATTAAAAACATAGCTCTTTTAAATTCCAGAGCTGAAGCCCTTAATTACCAAGCCATAGTATATTATTAAATGAGATAGGGTAGAATCTTAATCATATATATTCCTACTTTCTCTCAAGGGTATGGAAATAATTGACTGAATAGTGTACAGAGGCTAAATATGTGTGTTTTAAGTATAAACAACTATTATAAGTCCTTCGAGGTAAATGTATTCAAATTACACATGCTCTGTGATCTTGTATACCAGTCAGCCACCACTACACATTTGCTATTTCAAAAGAATTCATGTTACTAATACAGATGGAAACAACCTAATTTTCATTTATGATAGTAAAATATTTGACACTAGTTCAAAATTATACATTCACTGAAGACGATGGAGACTTATTAGGTTACCTTCCTAAGGTCTAATGATTATTACATTGGTCTGAAGAGTAGGAATCTGCTACTTTCCGAATGTAGCAATTGAGTTAAACGTACAGGATATTTCTATATCTTTCGTGGAGTCTAAGTTGTAAATGCTATATTAAAAATGCTGACATAACAAGATAATCAATTTGGAATTCAGAACACTTACGTAGCTATGAAAAATATCAATTGTGAATCTAATAAAATACTACCTGATCATGACAAGATACGTGTGCATGTATTTGTGTTGAATAAGCCTTCATGCAAATATATGAGAAAGTATGATATTTAGGTACTATTAAATTGGCCAGAATATTGATTATCCCATTTTACCAAAAACCAAACCAAACAAAACAAAACAATAAATCAACTTTATTGAGGTGATAATGGATTTCCCTGCTCCTAGATAATGAAGAAATTTTTAGTCAATATTGGTTTGACAATAAATGCAAGCAAACATTTGAAAAGCTGTTAAGCACATACTGTTAATGAATCAATGTAAGAGTAGGCTGCTTGTATGTGGCATTGTCCAGTAGAAATAATTTGGAGACCTATGGATAGTTATCTATTTCCATATAACAAATTATTATAAAATTTAGCAGATTTAGGAGAGAAGCCAAGATGGTGGACCAGAAGCACCATGTACATGCTGCTCTCAAGGAGAAGACTGAAAGTGGAAAGTAGATATTCACCTTCAGATTGACTGTCTTAGAGAAAGCATTGGGAATCAAAAGAGAAGTGATTAGAGGCATCAAAATTGAAGGAGAGGATAGTGGGATGATCCACTTCACAGTATCAGATGTGGCTGGAGAAGACACCCACATGTGAGGAGGGGCAGAGAAGAGAACCTCGGGATTCCACATTTGCCCCAGGTACATTGCAATTGGAGCTATAAGAGGGCCCCTCCACTGCAGCAGGCCTCTGGGCTCATACAGGCAACAGACTGGAGAATATGCAGTGGCATTGCTCTGGAGAGAAGGCACAGCATGACCCCACTGGCTTATCAGTGGCTCTGCAGCTGGCACTGCAGCTGGCACCATTTTGAGATCACAGACACAGAGCACTGCTTCTACCCATGGGTGAGATTCATTGCTACTGCCTTCCCATTTCTCCTGCTGGACCAGGGAGGGAGTGGGGAGGCTGAACACTCTTACAAGTCACCTGAACAGGAGCTGTGTGCCCCCAATGTTTTCAGGGGGCTGGATGGGGTGAACTCTTGGGCATCTGTGGACACACAAACATTCCACCCAAGCTGGCAGGGACTGACAATCCCAGCTGCCTGCAGGTGTGGGTGGGGCTACGCTCAAGCTCCACAAACTGACAAACACTGCCAAATGTGGATCTAAGTGGGATAGCTCTCAAGCCAGCCCAGATTGACAATCACAGCTACTCATGGAAGTAGGTGGGGCAATTTTTTACTCTGTAACACAGACCACCTGTGGCAACCACAGGGAAATTATGAGACAGGAGAAGCAGGAGAGCAGCACTGTTAAATACTCACAGTACATCCTTTTCTCCCCTGCCTGATCAATCCTCAGGAGTAGGCATCAAGTGTGCTATCCAGGGAACTCTTCCTCTCTTCACTGAGTAGGAGAGGTTCCCACAGAGAACAGGTACACTGCAAATCTATCTGTCTTGAGCTGAAAAAAGAAGTTTCTGATGGGAAGGAACCAAAATGCAACATGAAAAAAACAAACTGTATGACACCCACAAAGGCTCACAATAGTTCTCCAGCAAGAGACTCCAACCAAAAGGAAATAGTTGAACTGTTAGATATGGAATTTTCAACATATGGATGGCAAGTAAGATCAATGGTACTGATGAGGAAGATGAAATCAACAGAGAGTAGGTAAAAAATAATTCAGGAAATGAATACAAATTTCACAATAGAGGTAACAAAAGAAAATATATAACAGAACTTAAAGAAATAAAAGAGTTATTTAGAGAAATGCAAAATACAGCAGAATGTTCTTACAAAAGATTAAAACCATGCAGAAGAAAAAAATTCAGAGGGTAAAGACAAGGCTTTCAAATTAATGCAGTCAATAAAAAATATAGACAAAAGAATAAAGAAGAATGAACAATGTCTCTGAGATATATGGAACTATGTAAAATGAGCTAGTATAAGAATCATAGGTATTCCTGAGGGGAAAGAAGAAAAATCAAAAAGCGAGGAAAACCTATTTGAGGGAATATTTGAGGAAAATTTCTCTGGTATCCACAGGAATTTAGATTTCCAGATATGAGATGGCCATTGTGTAGGTGGAAGATTCATAGAAAATAGGACACAAACAAGTCACTTAGTCAGTAATCAGTCTGGCCAAAGTCAAGGTAAAGGAAAAAAATCCTACAATCTGCAAGACAAAAGCAACTTCTAATTTACAAAGGGAAAGCCATCAAATTATCAGCAGAGACCTAACAAATCAGAAGGGATTGGGATCACATTTTTAGTGTTCTTAAAAAGAAAACTGCCATCCAAGAATTCTATATGAAGGAAAAATAAGATTCATAAATGAAGGAGAAATAAAGTCTTTTCCAAACAAGCAAACACTAATGGAATTTGTCACCACTGGACCTGCTCTAAAGGAAATAATTAAAAGTGCTCTACATATGAAACCAAACAATGAATACCCATCAGTGTAAAAACACCCCAAATCAAAGCTCACAGCTCTCATAAAACAGTAACACAAGGAGGAAAACAAAGCAACTAGATACCAGTCAGCATGACCACAAGAGCAGTATCTCACATGGCAATACTAACATTGAATGTAAACTGTCTTAACTCTCCACTTAGATGATATAAATTGGCTGAAAAAAGCACAAATAAATATATGGTGTCTTCAAGAAACCTGTTTAAGTCACAGGGATTCTTATAGACTTAAAGTAAAGGGATGAAAAAGAAGATTCTATGCAAATGGAAACCAAAAATGAGCAGGAGTAGCTACTCTCATAACAGATAAAATAGATTTTAAATCAAGACTAGTAAAAAAAGGCAAAGAGAGTCATTATATATTGATAAAGGGAGCAATTCAACAAGAAGATATATAATTCCTAAATATTTATGCACCTAACATAAGAGTTCCCAGATTCATAAAATATACTCTACTAGATATGGGCAAAGAAATAAACAGCACCATCATAATAACCAGGGAGTTTAACACTCCACTGACAGATATGGACAGATCATTGAGGAAGAAAATCAATGAAAAAACATAGGACTTAAAGGAGAATCTAGAACAATTGGAACTAACAGATGTTTACAGAACATCTAACCCCAAATCTGCAGAAGATATTCTCTTTTCATTAGCACATGAGACATTTTTGAAGATAGATTATATGTTAGGCCACAAAACAACTTTTATAAAATGCAGAAAAATTGAAATCATCCCACGTAACTTCTCAGATCACACTGGAAAAAAAAAAAAAAAAAAAAAAAAAACTAGGAATAAATTCTAAGAGGAACTCTCAAATATACACTATGTTGTAGAAATTAAACAACCTGTTGCTGAATGATCTTTGGGTCAATGATGAAATGAATATGAAAATAAAAAGATTTGTTGAACTGAATGACAAAGATGACACAGACATCAAAAATCTATGGGATAAAAAACAAAAGCAATGCTAAGGGGAAAGTTCCTAGCCTTAAATATTTAAATATAAAAGACAGAATTTAAATAAAGACAAATTTAAAATCTTGTGTCATGTCTTAAGGAACTAGTAAAAGAATAAATCAGCCCCAAAGAGCAGAAAGAAATAACAAAGCTTAGAACAGAACTAAACAAAGCAGAAACCAAACAACAACAGCAACAAAAAAGGACCCACAAAACAAAAATTTAGTTCTTTGAAAAGATCAAAAACTCAATAGACCACTAGACAGAGTAATCAGAAATAAAGAGAAAGGACTCAAATAAGCTCAATCACAAAAATACAAAAGGAGACATTACAATTGATAGCACAGATATACAAAATATCAGCCATAACTATCATGGACATCTCTATGCAAACAAACTAGAAAATCAAGAAGAAATGGATAAATTTTCATAAAGACATGACCTTCCAAGATTGAATCAGTAATAAATAGAAACTCTGAACAGACTAATAATGAGTTGTAAGATTCAAAAAGTAATAAAAAAATCTCTCAAGAAAAAAAAAGGCCTGGACTAAATGGATTCATAGCCAAATTTTATCAGACCTACAAAGAGAAGTTGGCGCCTATCTTACTGAAAATGTTCTACAATATGGAAGGGAGAATCTCCCCTGATTCATCCTGTGAAGCTGGTATGACCTTGCTACCAAAGCCAGAATAGGACACAACAAAAATAAAAATTACATGCCAGTATCCCTCATGAGCACAGATGCAAAATTCCTCAAGAAAATACTAACAAACCAAATTCAATAGCATATAAAAAGGGTAATTCAGCATGAAAAAAATGAGCTTCATCCCAGAGATGCAATGATGGTTCAACATACATAACTAAATAAATGCAAATCACCACATAAACAGAATTAAAGACAAAAACCATATGATCATTGCAATAAATGCAGAAAATGCATCAGACAAAATACAGCACACCTTTGTGATAATAACCCTCAACAAGGTAGGCATAGAAGAAACATACCACAAAATTATAAAAGCTGTATATGAGAAACCCACAATAAACATTATCATAAATTTGAAAGCATTCCCCATAAGACCTGGAACAAGACAAGTATGTACAATGTTATCATTTTTATTGAAAACAGAGAGGGAAGTCCTAGCCAGAGCAATCAGGCAAGAGAAAGAAATAAAAGACACCTGAATTGGGACAGAGGAAGTAAAACTATCCCTGTTTGTCAATGATATGATCTTATTTATAGAAAATGTTAGACCCTCCACAAAAGGACTCTCAGAATTGATAAATAAATTCAGTAAAGTCTCAAGTTACAAAATCAATGTACACAAATCAGTAGCATTTCTATATCCTGACAAAAGTCAAGCTGAGAGTCATATCAAGAACTCAATACCATTTAAGAATAACTTCAAAGAAAATTAAATACCTAGAAATATATTTAACCACAGAGGTGAAATGTATGTTTTATCTCAACAAGGATAATGATAAAACATTAATAAAATAAACCAGATATTACACAAAGGTAAAAATATCCTATGCTCATGGATTGGAAGAATTAACATTGTTAAAATGGTTATAGTGCCCAGAAGGATTTACAGATTCAACACAATTCCCATAAACATAACAATACAGTATTTTACTGATCTAGAAAAAAATAATCCTAAAATTCACATGGAACAGAAACAACAGAAAAACCCAAACAGCCAAAGCAATCCTTATCAAAAAGAACAAATCTTGAGGAATCATGTTACTTGATTTCAAATTACAGTACAAAGTGATGGTACTTAAAACAGCATGGTACTGGTATAAAGGTACAGATACAGCCCAATGGAACAAAATAGAAAACATAGAAATAAAAACAAACAATTATGACCAATTGATTTTTGACAAAGTAGGATGAAACTATAAACTGAGGAAAGGACATTAAATGCTTATAGGGAAACCGAATAAACACATACAGAAAAATGAAACTGGATTCCTCTCTCCATATGCAAAAAATAAGACTAGGTGAATTAATGACTTAAAGGTAAGACCTGTCACCATAAAAGTTCTAGAAGAAAATGTAAGAAAACTATTCTATACATTGCCCTAGGTAAAGATTTTGTAAGACCCCAAAATTAAATACAGCAATAATAAAAATTAATAAATGGATCTAATTAAACTAAAAAGTTTTTGCACAGAAAAGGAAGTAACCCATAGAGTAAATAGACAACTGATTGGGAGAAAATATTCACAACCTATGTATCCAACAAATGGCTAATATCCAGAAACTACGAAGAACTCAAAGAAATTAGCAAGAAAAAATAATAATCCCACCAAAAAAATGGGCAAAAGACATGAACAGATTTTTCTCAAAAGAAGATAGACAAATTGCCAATAAGCATATTAAAAATTGCTCAACATCACTAATCATCAGTGAAATATAAATTAAAATTACAGTGAGAAAAAATCAAACAACCCTATCAAAAAGTGGTCAAAGGACTTGAACAGAAACTTTTCTAAAGAAGACAGAAGAATGGCCAACAAACATATGAAAAAATGCTCAACATCTCTAATCATCAGGGAAATGCAAATCAAAACTACAATGAGATATCACTTAACTCCAGTGAGAATGGCCTTTATCAAAAAGTCCCCAAATAACAAATGCTGGCGTGGATGCGGAGAGTGGAACACTCCTACACGGCTGGTGGGACTGCAAACTAGTTCAACCTCTGTGGAAAGCAATATGGAGATACCTTAAAGTGATACAAGTGAATCTACCATTTGATCCAGCAATCCCACTACTGGGCATCTACCCAAAAGTTCACCATTGTTTCTTAATTTGGTATTGGCACAAAAATAGGAATATTGACCAGTGGAACAGAACTGAGAACCCTGATATAAACCATCCTCATATAGCCATCTAATCTTCAACAAAGCAGACAAAAACATCCACTGGGGAAAAGAATCCTTATTCAATAAATGGTGCTGGGAAAACTGGATAGCCACTTGTAGAAGACTGAAACAGGATCCACACCTTTCACCTCTCACAAAAATCAATTCGTGCTGAGTAACAGACTTAAACCTAAGGTATGAAACTATTAGAATTCTAGAGGAACATGTTGGAAACACTCTCCTAGACATGGGCCTAGGCAAAGAATTTACGAAGAAGACCCCAAAGGCAATCACAGGAGCAACAAAAATAAATAAATGGGACCTGATCAAACTAAAAAGCTTCTGCACAGCCAAAGAAACAGTCATGAAGGCAAACCTTTGTTTCTTAATGCTAAAAAAAACCTGAGAAATTGTCAGCTGTGCTGAAATGAAAGCATTTGAAATGAACAAGGACTTAGCATGTTGGTCATCTCTCTAGAAGAACCAGAATTACTGATTCTCAAATTTCATTATACATCAGAATTACCTGGGGTGCCCATTGAAAACAAAAATTCCTGTTCCCCAAGCTGAATATTATGATTAAAGAGATATGAGGGGAGCTCAAAATTATGCATTTCAAACTAATGATGCTGATGCATGTGGTCCTCAGACCTCCTTTTGCCCTAGACAGACCTTCTCATACCCTGTGCCTCCTATAGAATGTGGACTATCCCTTAGTATATTTTTTACCCCAGGGCATTTATGTATTCCAGCAATAGAGCCCAGGAAACTGTCCTCCTGTGTTCTTCAAATGAAAGGAGCAGGACGAAGTCAGGTCAATGTGATTGTCAGAGTAGGGTGGTCAAAGCAGCTTGGGCAGGACACTGATGTAGAAGATAAGGTAGCACTTCCACATGTAAAGATGGAAGGGAAGGAGATTTTAGCTTAAAGCAATAGTTTGGACAAAGACATAATTAAGAGGTTCAGAACATAGGTTTTAAAGTCAGGCCCTCCTGGATTCATGCCTGCACTTTGCTATTTAATAACTTTATCTATGGTCCTACTTTGCATAATCTCTGTCAACCTCCTATTTTCATACCTTACTTCACCATGCTAACATGACTCTAAGGTATAATATTCTCATAACTACACATTCTTAATTAAGATGCTGTTTATCCTCCTTCAAAAGATTTTTACCACTACTTCCCTCTCCTTTATTGTACAAGTTTTGCCTAAAAGTCATTTTTATCTCACATTTATTGTGTTTTCCATGTGAAATTGTGTCACCAATTTTCCCCTTCAAACGCAGATGCTATGTAGATTACTTAGTTATTTGTAGCATTTTCAGTTCAGGTTTCCAAATGTAAGTACAAATCTAAGTGCAAATCTTAGATGCTTTCTTCCATATTTCTCCTGGATTACCTATTCCAGTTTTCCCCAAACTCATGTGTATTCCAGTTCTAATACCTTATGTTATCCTATGCCATAATTTCAGGGCAGATCACATATATTGAAAGGAAATGTTTAAATGGTGGCTTTACAGAATAGGCTATATTTGGGCAGAGCTTTAAGAGATGGATCGGATTTCTTCAGAATAAAAAGTATCATTCTAGAAAAAGGCAACAATATGAATAAAGGCAGAATTTTCAGCAATTCTGACTCAATAGGTCTGAGGTAGGGTCCAGAAATCTGTATTTCTAAATGGGTTTCCCAGTGGATTCTAATGCAGATGGTTCAAAGATAACACTTTGAGCAATAGTGCTTAGATTCAATGATTCTATAGCAAAATCTAATCTACAGGGCTCTGCTCTTCAGGTTCATGTAGATATGATATAATATACACAACTACTGGTTGGGTTGTAATAAGTGAATCTTTCCATCTGATGGAAAAGTGGTGTGAGGGAGTTTGGGGGCAACCACAAACCATCAACAATGTTTATAAAATAGAAGGATAGAAATATATAGAATTTAGTTCTAATAGAATTAAAAGTGAAAAGTCTAGGGTTGGAGTTTCAATTATTATTTGTTTGGAACATTACAGCTTTCTAATAAAAGATTCTTCTACCAATACATACAACATATTGTAAAATATTAAAAAATTAAATAAAATGCCTCTGTCTTAAGAAAGACTTGTTTTATGAAGCACAGAATAAAGAAATTCTGGTATTTCTTAATATCACTTGAATTAAAGAAATATTTGCCTTTAACCCTGGAAAACTCAACTCAGGAAGCACTTTCCCATAATTTTAAATCTAATTTGGGTAGAAGGCTTTAGAAGGAATACAGTAAATACAAAAAACAGAAGGAAAATTTGTAAATCTGACTATTGTCCAGTCTTTAGAGAGAAATAAGGTGAAATGCATGCACTTACTGAGAGACAGGCCTGTTCTTAGGCTTTGAAAAAGGATATTTAAAGTGAAAGATGAAGCAGAGCAGAAGTGGTGTGAACAGATATCAGGATGACTTATTATTTCCCCAATTTTCTGGTTCATTATGGAGTTTCTTGCCTGATCTTCTATATAAATCAGAAAGGCTAGAATAAAATAGACACAGAATTACATACCTGAAAAATCACACGAATACCTAGCCTGATTATTTCATAGTCGACACACATGTTCTTTTAGAAAGACAATTTGTATTTGGTTTCTATTTGTTTTTCACCTGTCAGCATATTGCTATGTAATTTTCTTAAAATTGTTCTTTGGGACTTTTTCCTCTTTTCCCAACTGATCTGCAAACTCCTCAAGGCCAAGGGTCATGCCTCTGATTTCTTTGGTAACCTCTCACAGAGGCTAACAGAGCATTTTGTGCACACACTGGGTGCTATAAATGTGCTTGAAGACTGCCTTAATATCATAGTGAAAGGTAGCTGTATACTTTTCTGTGTTTGGTGTAGCTGCAAAAATGTGAGGCCTAAGGCTAAAAGGCATGCTTTGTATTAATAAAGTTGCAGCCTTGTCAGCAAGTACTTCATATGAAAACACTTTCCCCATAACAAGATTGTCAGGAAGATTAATTTATGTTTTCTGATTGGTTTTGGACAGTAACTAAAGTATTGTAATTGTTGTCTATACTAATGTTACTGAATTTACAGGGGCTTTTAACCTCACTACATAGCTTCATAAAATTCCTTCATTTTAAGAAAGTGCTTCTTTAGACAAAATGATAGCAGGTTATTATTTAGAGACTTTCTGATAGCCACTTCATCCAAAAAGGGACTCCATATTTTCTGAGCTGAAAGACATAACTAGAACTTTGTGTAGGTCTTGTATAAAAGACTCTGAAAATTACCTAGGTTCAGAAGAATTTCATTATTTGTTCTGATTGTATATAACCACCATCATTGTTCCACATAGTATGCGAGATTAGAAATATAATGAATAAGATGTTTTAAAGGAAATAAAATCCCTTAAAAGAGGGAAGCTTTAACATGATAATACTGTAGGTGTATTGAAAGACTTGGAAAAGACGTAATATAAAAACCTATTAGCACCTCAAATCATAAATACTATCTCATATCATAAATACAATTCCCTCCTGGTAGTTTTAATTAAAACATACTTTAAAGAAAAACTAAATGATTCTGTATATGGGTAGTAAGAAAGAAGACTTAACAAGTGTGCTAACTTGAGTCTGTACTGAGTAAAAGTTGTTTCAGTCAAATTCTGATCCTGGAAATATTGCTCAGTTAATGGAATAACACAATATCCTTATTATGCAAAAAAAGCTATCTGAGACTCTCTCATCAGCACCATCTGAGCTCTGAATTGGCTAACTGGGTATAGGTATGTGTTGGAATCCAGTCACTGTCTTGTCTCTTCATTTCAAATGGAAAATCAGGGGAAATATGTTAAAGCATGAATCTGCAGCTTTGACATTTTAAGAACGGCTTTGGTGCTGTTTCCATATCAAAGTAAATTACAAATCTATGAACGATCTCTATGCTCACCGAACACTCAATATCTGATCCTGAGGCTTCAGGTATATATAACATACATTGACATTGTGGTTGACATTTAATGAGCCTGTTTGTCATGGACTTTCCAATATTTTCTTTATTTTTCTTCATAAGTACAATCAACATATTTAGATCATAGATGAAGACATGTAGTTCACTGTACCAATATTATACATGTTCTGTATATCTCATACGAGAATCTTTCACTAAATATGAAAACAAAAATAACAATAACCACACAGCAGCAGAAACAACGTAACAATAATAGCTAAGATTTCTTAACTACTTGCTGTATATGCAAGATATTATGCTAACAAATTTATATACATTAGCTTCATAATTTCATGTAATACACTTAAATGCCTTTTTGTGTTCTATAATTATATAATACCTTTAAGAGTTTCATGGTGCATTATTATTTTTATCCCAATTGTGTAAATGAGAAAGTTCTTAGGCCCAAAACAATGACAGAGCCAGAATATAAGATAGGGCCAGTTCAAAGAGGCTTTGGCTTGGTGGCTCATGATGCACGATATTTTTCTGAATTTTATTGGATGAAAGACCTATGGGTAACTCTAATCAGTAGTTTGGCATCATACCCCAGCTGCCTTTATGGTGATTGTTTCCAGTAATCAATTTATAGATTGGTGTGTTAAATCCACTGAAATCTCTAGAGCATATTTACTATTATCATATCATCATCCTTTATGTAGTTAAATTTCACAAAGCCTTGGTAAGTTTTCTTCCTGCAGAGAATTTGAGGAAATGAGCAGTCAAGAACAAAGCTATGCTAATTAGCTTGGAGCCTGTCTGTCTGATGAGGGTCATCAGCAAGGAAAATGAGAAGAAATCAATGAAAGGATTTCTGTCTCAACATCACACAGAAAAGAACTGGCAAAATTTTAACAAACTCAACCTAACAACCCACACTCAAAAAACCTCTATGCATTTTAATGAAATATAGATTCAGAATACTATATAAAGAATGAATGTATGTTAACTGAAAAAGTTTTAGTATATTTAATGTATATTATATATAATATAAAATATATATAATATTAATATTTAAACTAACGTCGTTGACCAAAGGAAAGAGACAGTTTGAAAGATCTAATTGGCAAAAAGCCAAAGAAAAAAAAAAAACACAAATTCTTCTTGCTCTGAAATCAGTGTTGCTAGAAAGCAATGTGCTAGCATAAAAAGCCATTTGGTGGCATGCTACATCACAAAACATCAGGCAAACATTCACCTATATTTTAGTGATGGTAATCCAGTGTTAATAGCTTTACATTTACATTTGCATCAATCTCTTTAATGTTTATAAAGTGTGCTCAAGAAAATTATAAAACCAATCTAGTATACCAACACAGGGGAAAAAATAAACCCCACTATTTAAAACTGAACTTAAAAAAACAGATCTAGACTACAAATATGGAAAATAAGATTCAGAACAAAAAATAGTAAAATGAATGAATAAGTTATAAGATAAAACAAAGCAGGGACAACCCAAAATAAGTGACTGAGACAAACGTCTCAATCAATGGAGTTTTGTTATGCCAAAGTGTGAGGACATGCTCAGGAAAAACATAAACCACAGGCAACTCTGTGACTGTTTTTTTTCCAAAGAGAAATTTGGGAACTCAGTATTTAAGAGAAGAGGGCATAAAAGAAAAAAAAAAAAAAAAAAAAAAAAAAAAAGAAAGAAGGGAGTGGGTAATGAGGCAAATGGTTACATTCTTGTGAAGCCTAGGAAATCTAAATTTTACATAAGGTGAATGTTTGAAGAGATAAAAAGGAGTAAAGGAAGAATCAATTATACCAGCAAAGAATTTCCTTATGAATGAACTGTAGGGACAGTCCTTCTCAGATACCTAAAGCCCTTTACCTTTCCATGAGTCTGGATAATGCACAATGTTACCAAGAGCTATTCATTTGGAAGGAAGTGGTGAATCATTCATCCCCTTTTTTGCATAAGGAGATTTGGTTTGTCCTGAGAATTTTATTTTTCTTTACAGCCAAATGAATATTTTAGTATTATGGCATATATTTGAGATTGTTAATTAATGTTTTGGTTAATACAAATGAATGAAATAAGACTAATGAATCAATCTTATTCTGGGCAATAGCAAGTAGACAGAGGGTAAAAATTGTGTTTAACCAAAAGAACCAAGAAATGTTTTCCTCCATTCTGAAGAATGCTTCACTGAGTTCAATATCATGAAGAAGTGAGGAGCTACATTGCAAGATGATGCAAATCTCATCCCAAGGACTATCTCCCAGAAGAGTACAAGACATGATATATAAATATGCATGTGTGCACACACACACACTGCAAAGCTTGGATGTTGCTTTTCCTTTTCTCAACCCTAACAATATTTGTACCCCCATAACATGAAAAAATAAAAAAAAAATAAAAAAAATGTGTGTTGATTTAGGTAATAATTGTAAAGACTATGAAAAACTACAAACTCTTCCATTACAGAAATAACAGCTTAGAAGCCATGGTTTAGTTCTGCTCCCCTTCACTCACACATGTTCACAATTACTTCTCCTCCTCATCTCTTTTTTATCTTCCACTCTACTTTATAAACGTCCACTCAACATTGTAGCTATCAAGACTCTTCCTAATTGTGATTTCATTGGGTTTTGATCATCATTCATTTTTTCAACAAATATTTAGCAAAATCTATGTCAAAATTCAGAGCTAGGTACTAGGGATATGAAGATGAAGAAAATTAAACAATGTTCTTTACCCTCATGGAACTTGCCATCTATTTTGGAATACAGGTATTATTAAAAAATAAGTACAAAATGAGATGAATGTTATCATATGTGGGTGCTCAGAAAATCCTCCTCCCTAGCCATATGCAAAGAAACACACACACACACACACACACACACACACACATATATATAGTTCCCCCTCTTCTGCAACACCTGCTCTCATTCTCTCCCTTGTTCACTCTGCTCCAACCACTCTGCCTTCTGAGTTTTCCTCAGATATGTCAGAAATTCTACTGTCTCATAGCCTTTGCATTTCTGTTCCCTCTGCCTAGGATAGTATTTTAGATAACCATATGGTTCATTCCTCCACAGTTTGTGTCAGTCAGGGCCCAATCAAGAGATAGACCATATAATAATGTGAAGAGGTGAAAATTAGTATAAATAGTATTTTGAGTAAACTATCAAGTGAAATGTAGCCAGAACTGACCAAGAAAATCACTCTCATCATTCACCAGGCATTATATGGCACTCCAGTAAATTACATGTGTGCAGAATACTGCCTTTCCAGAGCTACACATATTATAAGAAAGCGAGATCAAGAGAGCAAGATGTATGAACAGAATGTCATGATTATAAAGCAAATTACATTGATTTAGAAAACCAAGACAATCCTACGTATTTACAGATAATAGAGAATCTGAGATGATAGCAAAGTTTAATTAAAATTGTTCTGGATGGAATATATGGATTCATCTCTACTCCTAGGTTTTGGGGGAAGCAAAAACTAAGACTCCTATTTGGATAGTATTTACATTAATAACAACTAGCCCATAAACTCAGTTTATGAGATATACTACAGAATGAAAGGGCTAGAATTCTATAAAACTAATTTGGGAGTTCAGACAAGGCTTACCAGAGAAGGGGATTTTAAACTGAAATATAAAGAATGGTCAGGAATCATCCAAGTAAATTGTAGAAGCTTGGAAATGTAGGTTCTAATCAGAAGGGGTGACATTTATAAAGGACTGGTATTGAAATAGATCATGATGTGTGATCAAGGAATCAAAAGAATAATAGTATACTTAAGACAAAAACAGGTCACACAGGGTCTCATGGGCCACTTATTAAGAACTAAGGTTATTCTTCTAAAATCAATTGCAAGCTACAATCTGCTCAGGAAGAATAAGTAGACACTTCAAATAACTTGAATATGTCTGGCAGAATACGTCAGCTTTCAAGTATTTCTAAAGACTCTTGTATTGACAGAATTCTAGTGGTCCATGAAATTTGCCATGGATTTTTTATCATATACCCACCAACATATAAGGCATTATATTATGAATGCCAAACAACTAACATAATACGTAGGTGGAGTCATATATCATTTCAAGTTAGCATAGTAATGAAAAGCTTTCTATAATAAAGATTGAGACAGGGTTTTAAAGAGGCATATAATTCTGATAACCATCATAGCGATAGTGGTTGATGTAATGAGGGAGGGTGTCTCCTCTGAGGAGAATAGAATAAGAAAAATACAAATATGAAAATGTGAAGGGGCATATTTGAGTCCAGTGAAGTGAGGAGTTTGGTATCATAGAGAAGTACCTGTTGGTACAGGTATTTTAGTATTTAAATACATTTCAATTTCATTTTATGACAAATGAGAGAGAAGCTGAAGAAAAAGGAAAGGTCTGATGCTTATAAAAGAATCGCAAGTCTCATAAATTAATTCAAACTAGATGAAGATAAAAATCAAGTAGAAATAAATCTGTCTCAAGACTTGTTAAATATGTCTCAAGACTTGTATTAAATTATAAAAGGAAAACATTGTTTAACAAGTAAAACATGCCACAGATATATCAATTAAATGTGTATCTAAACAAAAGTGATATTTCAGAATTTCACTTTATTTTCTCTTTAAGAAAAGACATGTGGGCTTCATAAAATGTGTTGGGTAGGATTCCATCCTTCTCTATGTTATGGAATAATTTTTGCAGGATAGGAACCAGTTCTTCTTTGTAGGTGTGGTAAAATTTGGGTGTGAAACCATCTGCTCAGGGACTTTTCTTTTTAGGAAGGTTTTTAACTGCTGTTTCAATTTCAGTACTTGGTATTGGTCTGTTCAGGAATTCTATTTCTTCCTAGATGAACTTACAGAGGCTATGTGTTTCCAAGAATTTGTAAAACATAACCCTGATACCAAAACCAGGAAAGGATGCAACAAAAAAAGAAAACTACAAACTAATATCCCTTATAAATATAGATGCAAAACTCTCAACAAAATGCTAGCTAACCGAATCCAGGTGCTTATCAAGAAAATATTCCATCATAACCAAGTGGACTTCATCCCAGAGATGCAGGGATATTTCAACATACGCAAATCTGTAAATGTAATTCACCACATAAATAGAAGCAAAAACAAACACCGTATGATCCTATCAATAGACACATAAAAAAACATTTGACAAAATTCAACACCCTTTTATGATAAGAATGCTCAACAAAATAGGCATAGACAGGGATTAACTAAAAATGATACAAGCCATATATGACAAACCCACAGCCAATATCATACTGAATGGGGAAAAATTGAAAGCATTCCCACTTAGAACTAGAACAAGGAAAGGTTCCCCATTATCTCCACTTCTATTCAACATAGTGCTGGAAGCCCTTGCTGTAGCATTCAGATAAGAGAGCAGAATTAAGGGCATCCAAATGGGAGCAGAAGAGATCAAACTCTCACTCTTTGCTGATGACATGATACGATACCTAGAAAACCCCAAGGATTCAACCAAGAGACTCCTGGAATTGATAAATCAATTCAGTGAAGTCTCAGGATACAAAATCAATACACACAAATGAGGCGAATTCAAATACACAAATAACAGTCAAACTGAGAACAAATCAAAGACTCAATTTCCTTCAAAATAACACCAAAGAAAGTGAAATGCCTAGGAATATATTTAACTAAGGAGGTAAAAGACCTCAGCAGGGAGAATTATGAAACGCTGAAGAAGGAAATAGCAGAGTACATGAACAGGTGGAAGACCATACCATGCTTTTGGGTCGGCAGAATCAACATTGTTAAAATGTCTATACTACACAAAGTGATCTACAAAGTCAATGCAATTCCTATTAAAATGCCATTATCATTTTTCACAGATAAAGAAAAAATAATTTTATGCTTTGTATGGAACCAGAGAAGGCCCTGTATAGCAAAAGCAATCCTAGACAATAAAAACAAAATGAGAGGTATCAATTTATCAGACTTCAAACTATACAACAAGGCTATAGTAATTAAAACAGCTTTTCATTGGCACAAGAACAGGGACCAGTGGAACAGAACAGAGAACCCTGATATATAACCATCCTCATATAGCCATTTAATCTATGACAAAGCAGACAAATAAAATACACTGGGGAAAAGAATCCTTATTCAATAAATGGTGCTGGGAAAACTGGATAGCCACATGTAGTATGTAGTAGATTGAAACAGGATACACACTTTTCACCTCTCACAAAAATCAACTGATTCTGGGAAACAGACTTAAACCTAAGGTGTGAAACTATTATAATTCTAGAGAAAAATTTTGGAAATACTCTTCTAGACATTGGCCTATGCAAAGAATTTATGAAGAAGACCCTAAAGGCAATCACAGCAGCAACAAAAATAAATGAATGGGACCCAATCGAATTAAAAAGTTTCTGCACGGCCAAAGAAACTGTCAGGAGAGCAAACAGACAGCCTACAGAATAGGAGAAAATTTTCACAAGCTACACATCTAATAAAGGGCTGATAACTAGAATCTATTTAGAACTCAGGAAACTTAGCAAGGAAAAATCAAACAGCCCTATCAAAAAGTGGGCAAAGGACATGAACAGAAACTTCCCCAAAGAAGACAGAATAATGGCCAACAAACATATGAAAAAATGCTCAACATGTCTAATCATCAGAGAAATGCAAATCAAAACCACAATGAGATATCACTTCCAGTGAGAATGGCCTTTATTAACATGTCCCAAAAGAATAAATGTTGGTGTGGATGTGGAGAGATAGAAACACTCCTTCAATGCTGGTGGGACTGAAAACTAGTTCAACCTCTGTGGAAACCAATATGGAGATACCTTAAAGTGACACAAGTAGATCTACCATTTGATCCAGTGATCCCATTACTGAGCATCTACCCAAAAGAAGAAAAGACACTCTATAAAAAAGACAACTGCACTCAGATGTTTATAGCAGCACAATTCACAATTGCAAAGATTTGGAAACAACCCAAGTGCCCATCAATACATGAATGCATTAATAAAATGTAGTATATGTATACCATGAAGTACTATTCAGCTATAAGAAACAATGGTGATATAGCACCTCTTGTATTTTCCTGGATAGAGCTGGAGTCCATTCTACTAAGTGAAATATCCCAAGAATGGAAAAATAAGCACCAATGTACTCACCAGAAAATTGGTTTCACTGATCAACACCTAAGTGGACATATAGGAATAACATTTATTGGGCGTCGGGCAGATGAGATGGGGGAAGACATGACAGGTATATACATATATAATGAGTGTAATGGGCAACATCTAGGGGACGGACACGCTTGAAACTCTCACTTGAGGGGGGAGGGGGCAAGGGCAGTATTCATAACCTTAACATTTGTACCCCCATAATATGGTGAAATAAAAAAAAAAAAACTTGAAAAAAAGTTGACCCCAAAGCAATGCCAACATTTGCAAAAAAAAAAAAAAAAAAACAAAAACAGAAGAAAGAAAGAAAAGACTCACCTATGTAGTATAAAATTCTGTTCATGGCTTGTGACATATTTGGCTAGGTACATGTTTTCTCAAGTATGCATTATAGTAAAGGATTTTTTGTAGGAAATTCAAGAAATTAAATCAGTATTTTTGCATATGAGAGAATTAATTTTCTTTTAAAAATGTAGAGTTTGAGGTTATGGTGGATAGTAATGTGGAAATATCTAGTAAGCAATTATAAACGTAAGACTGGAGCTCAGGTTGGAACTAAATATTTAGAAATTATATGGACATAGGTATATAAAGGAGAGTGAACTCAAGTGATTAATGGTATAATAGATCTGGAAATATTTTTATATATACTGGCAATTTAATACTTATATAAATAAAGATGACAAGGCTTTGGATCTCTGGATGGGTGAAAAAGGAACTGAGTTCTCTGAATAATGGCAAAAGCCAAAGTTCTTTAAAACATTAGGCATTAAAATATCTCCACCTACTGGTCTAGAGGCTTAGTAAGGATTTGTTCATTTTGAACAGTGTTGTAAAAATGAATCACCTGAAAAAATCAGAACCTGAAGCCAGTGCTGCATGCAGAAAAGTGTTGAATTCATAGCATGCAGAAATCATGAGAATTGCAAACCAAGAAATCATAATAATATAAATGTAGCCTTAGAAATGTTTAGACTCTTAGAGGCTCAACAGAGTCAAATATGAAACTAGTTGTAGCAAATCTGCACTATCCAGAGTATAGACAAATTCTACAATAATTACTTTGAAGATGAGGTTATAGTTAAAATTGCATACCACACATTTAGATAAACCACCATGAGAGAGGAAATGAATAAAATAAACATAAGAACTAGCACATCCTGAACTATACATAACAGAACAAAGTGAAAGAGTCTTAAAGTATGTTTAAAATAATCAAGTGTCAAAGGAAAACAGACACCACACAAGCAAGATCAGGACACCATTGGGAAAATTAAAATATTATCAAATTTTGAAATTAAAATACATGTATTTGTATGAAGAATTTCAGTAAAAGAGAAAAGTAGACTAGACATAGTTGAAAAAAGACTTAGTGCAATAGAATATAGATCTTAGGAAACGAGCTAATTGTAGCATAGAGCATTAGAGATATGGAAGATATAAAAGAGAAATCCAAGCAATATGGAGGACATAATAGGAGAAGATTCAATCAAGTAATATCTAATAGGAGTTCCAGAAAGAGAAAATAAAGAACATGAGAAAGATATAATTTCTGAAAAGAGATTAATAATTTTCCAGAATTGAGAAAAGACAAACCTGCTCAGTGTTAAGGAATAATACACTAAGTATTAAATAAGATGGGGGGGAACAACCTCAAGCCTACATCTAGATCCTTTAAGTTGTTAAAATGATAACTATGAAAGACTAGGACAGAGCACAAAGTTCACCAGAGAGAAAAGAATCATTATCCACAGTGGAATTATAATTAAATTTACATAAGGGCTTCTTATCAACTAAAATAACAGTTGTAAGTAAATGAAATAATATCTTCAAAGTGCTGACAGAACATAACTTTTAATCTACAATTATAAACTCATTTAAAGTGACATTCAAGAAGGAGACTGGAAGAAATATTCAGACCTACAAAATTTGAGAGTTTACCACTATAGAGTGTTACTTCATTGTGAAAGAAATGAAGTGTTGGGAGATAAGAGTAATGGTGAAGAAAGAAATTGGTAAAAACTATTGGTAAATTTGAACAAGTAATGGGTTACTCTACTTTAAAATACCAATCAATCATAATAACAATTACTGCAAGGTTTAATAACAATGTACACCTAAAATCATAGACAATAGGATAAAAGATGGAAAGAGATATATTTGATTCAGAGTATTGCAAAATGTTCATCTTTTTGGGAAAGAAGATATAGACACTGATTAATTATAACAATTTCAGCTTAAGTTTACATGTTAAAAATGTAAAGAAAATCACTAAAATAATAGAAATAGAAAATATAAATTGAAAACTAGTAGTGAAAGGAAAAAAATGTATGAAACATATGATGAAAAGTCGGTCAACTCAGTACATGACAGAAAAGGAAAAGGAAGAACAAAGAGAAAACATGGTATATATAAGAAAAGAAAATTAGATGGTTGAAATGCGTCCAGATATACAGTAACAACAGCTAACAAAATTATTTGCATTCATTATAAAACAGGCAGAAATAAAATCTGGATGTATGTTAATGAAAATAGTCTGATAAATACGAAAAAAAAGTTACACCATGATAGTAATAGTATTAACCAATAGCAAACTGAAGCATAGGATGGAATATTATATATTTCACAGAATAAGCCAACTTTATCTCTGAATCTCTGTGGAATAAGCCAACTTTATCTCTGAATCTCTGTGTAATAAGCCAACTTTGTCTCTGAGTCTCTGTGTCTCTGTCTCCATTATCTATCTACCACCCTTATTAACATGGATAGATAGCAAAAACATGATGCTAATTTTAAAAAGTGCAGAATTATACTGCAGTATTGTATCACATATAAGTTTTAAACATCAAAAGTAATTATATTATTTATGTAAACACATACACATATGAGGTAATTAATAACAACATGCATTGGAAATGCTTACATGGAATCTTCACCTGTAATGCTAACATTTTATTGTTCCTTTAATATATATATCACAAGAAAGTACAGCAAATGAAAATAATAGTTTCAATAGATAGAAGTGAAGCCAAAAAATGATAGAAAATAATAACAGCAGGTTTAACTCACTTAAAAAGACTTGCAGTGCATTTTTTCCTCAAACACATGTAATATAGATTTCCAAGTAAAGAGCATACTTTCAAAGCATAAAGGGTATGTTTGTTATATTGTTTTTATTTTTCACATGACACTCAGTAATGAGTTCTAAATAAAAAACAAAATAGTCTCAGTAGATGTTGATTAAATACAAAGGAGAGACATATAATGTATTTTAAGCTCTTTGCAAGCAAATTAATGGCTATTTTTAGAAATTTGCTATTTCAAAAGTTAATTCAATTTTTTTTCTTATTTTCAAATATGGTGTAATAGTTCAGTATATGCCCTCTTTCATTGCTGAAGACAATGCTACCAATCTATTCACTTTAATGCATTCTTTCAGAAGTACTGTGACATTATATTTACACCTGACAAAAGTTTGGTGATCATGTACACGCATTTACAATATCCCTAAATGGTTTGGGGTCCCATCTGTGGTAGTGATGCAAAGCTATTTCAAATACAGCATGAGAGGATAAAAATTGTTGTCAAAATATTTTCATTAAACACTTTGTACTAGGTAACTTACCATGTGCTTATTAATATGTACTTTATCAAATTGAGTTTATTGGTGAAAATTTAGGCTGATAGAATCTGAAATATTTTGCTTTGGCAAGAACAGTATATTGATATTTCCACTAATTCTGCATCACAGATACCATTCTTAGTTCAATAGCCCTTACTATATTTGGAAGCAGTAGGAAGAACATAGGCATTCTCAGACCAGATTCTTCTGTACACTGTAGTCTTGATCAAATTACTTCTCCTTTTTAGATTTCAAGTTTTCTTATCCAGAAACTGAAGGCATCAAACTAGCTAATCCCGAAGATCTTGCCCCTGAACAACTCAAAGAGAATAATTTTAGAAAGTCTGATTCTTCATGTTGAAATCTTAACCCATTTTTGAAAATTAAACAAAATTTTATTTTCAACAGTGTTGTAAGTTACATAAAAATAAAACAGCTATTCTTTAAGAAGTAAAAGTAGAGAATCTAGGCTTTAGGAACTCGTAATTTGGAGAACTGACATTTCTTATAATCCCAATAAAATTTGTGATGAATACCACTGTGATAAATTTTATATTCTAGATAACATGAGGGGATGCTGGAAATTTGTGTTGTGTATGTAGAATCTACTGGGCTGAATAAATAATTTGATTAATAATGAATATGTAATAGCAGCACCTGCACTATTTCAAGCATCAATCAATGGCTCAATTAATGACTTTGGAGGGATAAGAAACAAACTTTATAGAAAAGAGAGCTAAGAAAGACACCTGAAGGAGGCATAGTGATTTCACTTAAAACTTTTTTCTGCCCTAATGCATATAAAATGTGACTATATTATTCAGTTATCAAAATATTTCAACAGTTATATAGAAAATATGATCGTGTCCCTCTTTCCTTCTTAGAGATTTATCCTGCCATGGAATTCCCCATCTGTGCTTTCTATAGAAGTAATAATGCCCTTACATGTATAGGTACTTTACAGTCAACGAACTAAATAGTTAATTTTATTTCCACAGCCACTGGATACAGTACGCATACATTACCTCATTTACAGATGCATAAATAAAAGCTTGGGGAGATTAAGCATTCTGGTAAGTGACAGGACCAGAACAAGAACCTAGGTCAGCCTCTCTCCACAATCTATACATTAAATTGTTTTCTGTGTGATCATCATATCCAAATCCCTTTTAGTGACTATATCTTATTCACATAAACAAATATTACCTTTAAATCAATATCCAGCTTTTATCAGGAGACACTAATTCCCAAATTCTTTGGAGGTGGAGTGGATCTTTTACCCAGCTATTTCTTCTATCTTTTCTTTTCATTTTTAAGCTTTATAGAAGTATATAATTGCATCTTATCTTCAGCTTGGCCTCCTCTCAGAGTACATACTGATCTGATCTCTAGGTTGTGTGATAAACCAGGAGAGAATGGCTTTCTCTCTGAAGGAGATGAATGGCAATTGTTTAGACTTGTCTGTGAATAGGTGTACAAATCCAAACAATTTTAGGAAAGGCTAGTAAACAGTGATAACTGTAAATCACATCTTACAATTTAGCATATAGCTGCAAAAATATTAATACTGTTATTTTGAACTTGAATTTTCTCAGCCCTGAGAGTATCTCACTTCTGAGTATTAATATTCTATTAATAAATGTAGAAGGAGACTAAGGTGCTTTTATTGGGCCCACCAAAACACTGACACTGACCTGAAATCAATCATTAATTTTCCCATCTCTACTGTGAAGGGAATGTTAGGAGACTGAGAAATACAGATGAATATGACATTTTTTTAGATTATTAGAAACAAATGCATACAATTTCAATACCAAATATCTCTGATCTGAATAACACCATTCCTCTTTCTGTTTACAGTTTCTCATGGCACAATCAAAAATAGTAGCTCCAAGGAAATTTTCCTTCATAAAGGACTAATGAATGGCCAGTGGCAGGATTTGACAAAGAACCAAAATTTTGACAGATTAACTGGAATTTAGGCAACAGATCAGAACAAATCTATCAGGAGAATATGTACATAATCCCAGAATAATGGGCAATTGCCATCAAGGAAAACCAGCAGGAAACTTGAAAGATATATGAATAGTATCTGATATGAGAATAACTTTATATATTATGCTGACATAAACATTCTAGTGCAGATGTCGTTTTTATAGAATGTCTTTTTTTCCTTTGGGTAGATGCCCAGTAATGGGATTGCTGGATCAAATGGTAGTTCTATTGTAAACTCTCTGAGGTATCTCCATATTACTTTCCACAGAGGTTGTACTAGTTTGCAGTCCTACCACCAGTGTATGAGTGTTCCTATCTCTTTGCATCCATGCCACTATTTATTGTTTGGGGACTTTTTGATAAAAACGATACTCACTGGAGTTGATATCTCATTGTGGTTTTGATTTGCATTTCCCTGATGAGTAGGGATGTTGAGCATTTTTTCACATGTTTGTTGGCTATTAGTTGGTCCTATTGTGTAACCAAAATGTTTATATTCCCATAATTTTCTGAAATAAAAAAAGAAAAGTTTCTGTTCATGCCCTTTGACCATTTCTTAATGGGGTTTGATTTTATCTTGCTGATTTTCCTGAGTTCTATATAGATTCTAGTTACCAGCCCTTTATCGGATGTGCAGCATGAAAATATATTTCTGTAGGTTGTCTGCTTTATCTCATGATAGTTTCCTTGGCTGTGCAGAAGCTTTTTAATTTGATCAGGTCCCATTTATTTATTTATTTTTATTGTTGCTGTGATTACCTTTGGGGTCTTCTTCATAAATTCTTTGCCTAGGCCAATGTTTATAAGAGCTTTTACAACATTTTCTTTTAGAATTCTTATAGTTTCACATCTTAGGTTTAAGTCTGTTACCCAGCATGAGTTGATTTTTGTGAGAGGTGAAAGGTGTGGATCCTGTTTCAGTCTTCTACATGTGGCTATCCAGTTTTCTCAGCACCATTTATTGAATAAGTATTCTTTTCCCCAGTGTATATTCTTTTCCCCAGTGTTTTTGTCTGCTTTGTCAAAGATGGCTATGCGATGATGGTTTTATACCTGGGTTCCCAATTCTGTTCTACTGGTCCATGTCTCTCTTCTATATTTACTATAGCCTTGTATTATGGCTTGAAGTCTGGTAAGTTGATGCCTCCCAATTTTTTCTTTTTCTTAAGATTGCTTTTGCTATATGGGGTCTTCTCTGGTTACATACAAAGTGTAGAATTATTGTATCTAGATCTGTTAAAAATAATGCTGGTGTTTTAACAGGGATTGCATTGTATCTGTAGATCACTATTGGTAGTATAGACATGTTAACAGTGTTGATTCTGCCCACCCATGAGGATGGTATGGTTTTCTACCTGTTTACCTCCTCTGCTATTTCCTTCCTCAATGTTTTGTAGTTCTCCCTGTAGAGGTCTATAATTTCCTTCATTTAATATATTACTGGATATTTTATTTTATTTGTTGCTATTATGAAGGCTATTGAGTCTTTGATTTGGTTCTCAGTTAAACTGTTGTTGGCATATAAAAATGTTACTGATTTGTGTATGTTGATTTTGTAACCTGATACTTTGCTGAATTTCTTTATCTATTCCAGTAGTCTTATGGCAGAATACATGAGTGGATTAATAAAATGTGATATATGTATACCATGGAATTCTACTCAACCACAAAAAAACAATGGTGATCTAGCACCTCTTGTATTTTCCTGGATAGAGCTGGAGCCCATTCTACTAAGTGAAATATCACAAGAATGGAAAAATAAGCACCACATGTGCTCACCATCAAATTGGTATTAATTGATCAACACTTATGCACACATATAGTAGTGACATTCATTGGACGTCTACAGGTGGGAAGAGTGAGGAGGGGATGGGTATATTCACACCAAATGGGGGATGTACAGACTTGAAGCTCTGACTCGGATGGGGCAAAGTCAATATATGTAACCTAAACATTTTTACCCCTGTAATATGGTGAAATAAAAAAAAGAACAACTTTATGTGAGGAGGATTTAATAATAAGGAAAGTCCAGGCAGTTCAGTAGAGAAACTCAGGAGAGACATGAATTAGTTGAGATTCGGTCTGAGGCCTGAAGTAGGATTCCAGTATTTAGGAAAGCAGTATACAGTAAGGCACACCCTGATCTAGATTCCATGTTATTTGCTCAAGCATTGAAAATGTGACAAAGGCCTAGTTCCTTGAAAGTAAAGCATTGGTGAAAAGGAAAGGAGAATGTGGAAAGTAGTAGAAGGTGTAAAGTTGGAGTGGCAAGTCTGACTAGTTTCATCACCAAGCTATGCATCAGATGACATCTATACTTGCTCCTAGAATCTAATTCAGTGCTGAGCTGAAAATCAAAATTACAATGCCCTGCTTTGAAGACTAGGGCAAGGAGCCAGAGAAGTTGGCAATGCCATGTTTCTTGTTGGTATTGGCGCATGCTGGTAGAGAAACAGTATCATGATTGGGGGAACAAAGCCTGAATTAGATGATGGGAACTTTGATTCTAGTCCTGGCTCTGTCAATAACTAGTTTGGCAATCTTGGACAGGTCATTTTTCCTCTCTGAGCTTCATTTTTCTTCTATATATAGTGAGGGATTTTAACCATAAAAATCTCTCCTCTGTCTTTCTTTTTTAACATTCTATGATAATATGGAAAATGACTTGCATCCACTCTAAGTTTTTCTATTAGGACAGATATTCTGAGATACATGACTGACTCTACCTGAGATCAGAGAACATGCTTACACAACTAAATCAACATCTAGATTTGGGATTTTATTCAGCTGACTATGCCCTACAGACAACATTAAAAATAGCATCTTGTTTTGACTTTTTTTGTTCCCTTCCCCCCTTTTTTTGCCAAGATTAAAATGATGTCACTGAATATCTGCAGGGACATATAAAATTAGTCTTTGTTTTTTTGTTGTTTATTTTGCAAATGAAATGAACATTTCATTTTTTTGATAAAAAATGGTAATACTTGGCAAAAGCCACCTGCACTTACATAATTAGTAGATAATTATTAAGCTGTGTTTTTTGATATGCTTCCCAAACTAATGAATATTTTATTTCTCTCTGAATTTCATCCAACTATTGTGGTTCTATCTCCTATTTGGTCTGAAGACTTGATTTAGAAATACTTTAAGGATAAGATGTGTCTGATATTTTCATATTCCAGGTGCAGGAAGGAAAGGAAATGGATTCACTCTTATGTTGTTTGCTCTTTTTTTTTTTTTTTTTCTCTCTTTATAATGTTGTATGTCAGTTAGTTTTGAAAGATTTTCTGGCCAACAGCGCTCTTTTTGTTTGGTAGAATTGTATCTGTTGGACAATGCTATTCATGCCTCATTTAACAGTGCCTAACAATTTATAGCATTGCTATTGATTATGCGACAATGTCCCTTTGGTAAGCCTTGCAATTTCTTGACTCAGGGTGGCAAGAAAATAACAAGAAAGTTTCATGCCTCTGAAAACTTCTAGGCTTATCCTAAATCACTTTATCACTTCCTTGCAAAGCATCCAGACATCTCACAACCATCTATCCTATTCTAACTTTTAGGCCCAGGATTAAAAGGCAACATTTGAGTTTTACATTAAAACATATATCTCTGTTAAAATACATCAACACAATCATTCTTTGATTTTTACTTTCTAAAATAATTGTGAACAACTAATTGAATTAAATAGAGCTATATGAATTGAGTCTTTACTTCCTTTTGGCTGTTAAGGAATGATTTTTCAAAGAAGGAGTATTTAATACAAGGCTTATGAGAAAAAAAAAGAAAATGAATTCTAACATAGTTTATATATACTAATATTTCCACTTTAAAATTTTTCAAGGACTTCTTGAAAATATATTTGACTATTGTTACACTAATGCCTTATCTCACCTGTTGAACTTGTGTCTCTAAAGTTGAAAAATTATAGTTTCATAAATTTGATATGACACATAGATTTGATATTTATAACTGCATGGCTTCTGTCATCTTTTATTTTATTGTCAGTTTATCAGCTTTCATATGCAATGACCAAAATATGTTTATCCAACCACATTATTCATAAGAATAATAGTCTCCAAACTTTAATTTTCCACCATTATGGGACTGCACCACAATGTTTCTACAAATATATGTACATTTATTTAAGGTATACACAAAAGTAGCAGTGGGTCATTAAATTATCATTATTAGTATGGAAATTATGGAAAACTAAGTTATGCGATTAGGAGAGGAATTTTATACTTACTAATCCTTAATTTATGGCATTAAGATTTATTAAGTCACTACAAATTATGTCTGATTAATGGATAATAGCAAGAGTTTTTTTAATGATGAAGATGTTACTAATATAATGACAATTTTTGGTCATGGGAATATTTATTTATTTATTTATTTATTTATTTATTTATTTATTTATTTTTGAGACAGAGTCTCGCTTTGTTGCCCTGGGTAGAGTTCAGTGGCATCATCATAGTAAACTGCAACCTCCAACTCCTGGCCTCAAGCGAACCTCCTGCCTCAGCCTCCTGAGTATCTAGGACGACAGGCACCACCACCATGCCCTGATAATTTTTCTATTTTTAGTAGAGACAGGGTCTAACTCTTGCTCAGGCTGGTCTCCAATTCCTGAGCTGAAGAAATCTGCTCATCTCGGCCTCCCAGAGTGCTAGAATTATGGGTGTAAGCCTCTGCACTGTCATGGGACTCTTTAAATTCAATTTTTCTCTTATGAAACCATAATCTTGGCTTTAGTTTTTCTTTTCATTTATTCACTGAACATCTAATATTATGAGACAATTTGCTAAGTATTGCATGTACATGAGTATGAGGAGCTCAATAAATATTTTTTGCATATATTTATGAAAGATAGAGTGCCTGCCTTAAGGAATTTAGAGTTATCATGAATGATACAGAATAGGCAAACAGGCAATTATAATATGGAATGGTATGAACTATTGGATAAATACTTGGTACAGACTAAGTTGTCAGGAAAAGCTTCATGTAGAAAGTATTTTTTTAAGTAGATGACTTAATGATGAGTAGATATTTTCCAGCTGATGGCAACTTGGATGACATAGCAAAGAAATAAAAACATCCTAAGCAAAAGAAACAGCATGCATTCCTAGAAGTTAGAGAGATTATGGTGCATTTGAGGCCCTCCTAAGCTAAGTATGATCAGGTTTTGATAATCAATAATGTATAATACATGTGAACATATTCAGACTAATATATATTTTTTATTCCTAATCTATTTTTAGTTTAATCTGTCTCCCAAAAGTCAGTCTGACAAATAATGATAAAACTAAAAAAGGACAGACATAGCTATATCCTTCATGGATAGTAAGTTAGCTAGCTGTATCTGTGGATCACCTTGCCATCTTCAGTGCTTTTGAAGAGCAAAGAAAAAAAGAGTATAGAAATTGAAAAAGGTAAGTATGCTTAATAAATGCACACAGATTTACATACAGAAAATGAGGCAATAATAACTCTACATATATATGGAATATCATAGTCAATTGTGTAGTTTCACATATTTCATTTTGGCTTTACGACAACTCTGAAGGGTGGGAAAAGACAGATATACAATGTTTAGTAAATCTAGGGTGCTTTCTCAAAACCATACATGAAGACTCAAAGTGGATCCTCTGACAAGGGTTCTTTCCATTACAAAAGATTGTCTTTCCAAATTCCCCTAAAGTAGATAAATAAATCCCCACAATTCTTGGTTACTAGTTTTTTTTTCTTTTTTCTTTTCTTTTCTTTCTTTTCTTTTCTTTTTTTTTTTTTTGCTATATTTTCCCTTTAGGGAAAGACATCTATAGTCTGTCACATGCCCTGTAACTATCTGAATATGTGTAGCAAACATCAAAAATATCTACTGTAGGCCAAAAATTGTGTAGGTTCTGAAGTGTTACATGGGCAAGAAGACTAATGGAGCTATAAAATAAACATATGTAAAACAACTGGAGAACAATCAATTTTACTAAATGAAAATGCTGTATGAATTGAAGTCCATACTGAAAAAAATGGGCTGTATAAAGGTAGTCAGTTAATTTACATATGGTTTAGACACATGTAAACAGTTTTGGAGAAAACACAACTGATTTATTATCCATAGGAACTGAAAATGGTCATATTTCTTGGTAAAGCAATAAGAAATCATTAAGATTGTCAAATCTTAATGACAGCAATACACACACAAGAAAAGAACTATACTTAAAGAAAGATCACTTCATCTTGTATATTTATAAAATTTGAATTATCTTCATCTCTCCAAAGCCACACATGGTGCTGTCTAAATGCATTTTCTCTGGCCTATCAGAAGATGACATCATTGATTCCATACATAATATTAAATTATTAATAAAAATCTATGGGAACGTTTTGTTTCATGGGAAATACAAGATAGCTTTAGCTATTCAAGTAAAATAAAATAGCTCACCAAGGTATCAGTGGGGAATTTTTCATTTCAGTTAAAAATGGGTAACATGCTGGATTTGCTTTGATTTATCAGTAAAACAAAACAAAAAAGCCTAAGGTCAGGAAATACACACATAGGAAATAATAATGGAGACCATTTGCTCATAGTAATAGTCCTGCTAATTGGTTCAATCCACAGGAAACAGTGAGATCCCAAAATATGCCAGCTTTTTAAATACAACAGGCTTTTAAAATACCAGTGATATAAGTTAAGGTGATTCAGGCACCTTCTTAGTATCAAGAGATGCCAGATGCATTCCGGTTGTAAATGGCAGTCGCTGCCGCTGCCATCCAGCTGTCCCCACAGTAATGGGTGGTTTCAGTGAGTGAAGGCAGCTCTGAAAGAGCATGAAAAATGTGACATTTATCTATTGACTATTTATAAATGACTTGACATCCCTGGGGCACATCCACCTCAGGTTCACTCTCTTTGTTCTGTCACTGTTCTCAAAACAGACAGGAGTAAGCATGAAATGTCTTTATAAAAACCACCTTTGGCCCATGCTGAACTCACATTTCCCTGGCCAGATGTCTATTGATAGTAGAACCTACTTTACATAGCTTAGGCTAGTGGCTTTGTTTTAATTTGGCTCACAATAAGAAATGATTAAGTAATACATTTTACATATAGAATCTATGAACACAGAGATAACTGAAAAAATAATTTAACGAAACTACAAACTACCCTTTACTAAATGTAATGCCTTCTGACATTTTCTCTTCTATTTCTTTTTATTTTTTAAGTTGCTGGTTGCAATCCACTTAATCACAGGACTTACTAATGTGTTTCCACATGCAGTTTGCAAAATATTAGTCTAGGAAGCTCTGGTACTAGTAGGTCCATTCTTTCCAAACTATTTTTTCACTAGAAAACAAAACAAAAACTAACAACAATTGTGAATGTGTTGTGTGAAGGTTGAGATAAAAATGTTATTTTTTTTAAATTAATTTTGTAAGTGCTAAAGTTACACTTTATTTATTTATTATTTCCCTTTGATTTTGCTCAAAACAAATGGTATGGCCTAAATGTCTAATTACGGATGATGATTTAGAAAAATCGTGATTTATAAAAATCATGATTTATCATATTCCTATATTTCAGTTTCAAATTTTACATGTTATTTGGCCATGCAAAGAGGTTGACTTGTGTCAATCATCCATTGAAAGACCTGTCCTTCACTATGCAATTCAAAGATATTTGTATGACTCAAATTTATTGGAATATATTAATGGTCAGAAAAATCCATGAAAGAGCACTGTCTACTAGAGAAATGACTAGCTTATTTGATAGAAAGGCAAAAAATGATCTTTCATGGCATTTTTTTGTTGCCTTAACTAGCAATGACAAATTAATTTCATGCATAGAACACATCATCTTGACACTAAATACATGTAGATGAATACTCGTTATTCATTGAAACTGTTCATACAAATCTTATAAGAAAAATCAAGGAAAATAATATATTCTGAAACTATGCTATTGTTTATAATTTTGATACCTACGGAGCCTCATCTTAAGTTTTAATTATTTCCTCCCTTACACCCACAGGAGTTTTCTGCCGGTTGTTTGTTATTTTACTTTGGAAAAAAAACCTGTAATACAAAGAAATAAAGATTGTAGTTCAAGACTAAATGAATAAAGATTATGGCGATTGACACATAGTAGGTTACAGTGAATGTTTGTTGACTTGATAGTCATATCTAGACTGAATGAGTAAGCAAAAAATTTTTATTCTTGTCAACATCTTTTTCTATTACATATTTATTTTTTCTCATGATCTGAAAAAAAATAAAGTTTTCTTAAGCATGAATAAATAGATGAGCACTTTCCCCAATGGATTATAATTCTACTGCCTCACTATTTCTCACTGTAATGTTTTTAACTTTCCCGGTTGCTCTCTTCCCTTGTGTCGTGCTGTATCTCATTGCATGCATTTATTTTGGTTTAGGAGACAATAACATAAGTTATTGCAACATGACTGATGCAAGTGAACATGATTTATTACTATATTTCACATCAACCTAGGAAAATTTGATCAGATATGGCTAGGAAAACTGATTTTCAAGTGATACCTTTCTCTGATCTCTTATTTTGAATATGTATAATGCTCTAGTGAAGAACAAAGTACATAGAAACAGATGTAATGCAAAACTTATTATATTAAACTTTTTATATATTTATTTAAGGCTTTTTTTCTGTTCTCATATAAAAAAGAGTTTGAACTTTTAGACACCATAGAAAATGTAACTAGAAGATCAAACATTCAAATTATGGCCTTTTTATAGGAGGGGCAATTTTGGTTATGTAATTAATGCACAAAGCTAATCATCTTGGTTTATTTCAATAGTGTTTTTTCTCTAAGTTTCAAGACATGTATTATTTTCTTGGACTACTGTATTCTGGCATATTATACTGAATAATGCAATGGACTAGATATCAAATAGAGTATACCCTCCTAAATCTAGATATTTTTTGGATTAGGTAAATTCAGCTATATGGTAATCAAATAATATAGGGAACTGTCTTTAAAGCATTCTTCAGTCTGGAATGAGTTGTTCTTTGCCCTATATATTGAGGAAATACACAGCAATATATACTGTTAGAACAATTCAAACCTGTTAACTGAGTCATAAGCAATAGATTCTAAAGGACAAACTGGACAAAATACCCGACTTCCTCACACTATCTAGGTGGTCCTGTGAAAAAGATCAGTTGGATTTCAGATCTTAAGTGGCTGAAGCCAAAGAATGAGTTAACTTTGTACTTACTCTTCTGCCCATGACAGTGTCCTGCAGACCCAATTTAAGGCAAAGCAGACTAGACTGGAGGAGATTTTTCTTCAAACCATTTAACTGAATTTTGGAGATAGTCTATTTCAAATCAGTCAAATAAGTGCTCTGGGTCCAGCATTGTGTCAAGTGTAGTGAAGTATGGAATCATTATGAAGAGGTAGCATATATTCTGGTCAAAACTGTTGATTTGATGTAAATTTGTATGCACACTGCATAAACTTCTCTTGTAAATTTTTAAAATAATGTATTACAGAGTTTAACATGGCATCTGTTAAAGTGATCTAAAATTTACTTATTATTTAAAATAGTCTACTTTCTCTATTCCAGTTATGGAAATATGGTAATGCAAGACAAAGAGGTTTTCAAACAATTTACTCAGTATATGGACACTTTTTCATTAACTCCTTTAAGAAACAATTCTAGCTGGATTTACTTTGAGGATACTGTTTTAGATACTTTAACCAACATAGTTTTTATTTGCCATACCTCATTTCTACTCATTTTCCCACTTGCAATCTTTCTTTCTCTTTTTTGTAAATCATAAATGTTATTTACCTTTTAGCAACTAGTCCTACTTCCCAGCCCTAAGACATACAATTTTAGTCAATAATTTTCTTCATGATAACTAACATGAAAGGAAATTGGAATAAACTAAAATGAAAATTATGAGGCTAATTCAAAAAGGAAATGACATAAAGACTAATAGCTATTGTCGTTGATGTTTATATGGATCATAACTTTCCTCACTATTATTTCTCTACCTTAGTTTTATTAACATTCTTTGAGCCACAAGATATTATTTTCTAATTCATATTTTTCCAACTGAACTAAGAAAATATTATTTTTATACAACAAAGCCATGCTTTGTGGTTTCACTCTTTCCCTGATAGGGTCTTTCAGTCTTATTAACACATTTGTGCCTCCCATCACACAAAAGAAAGATGAATAATTTCTTCCAAATCACAGAAATATTCACACAAGACCCCAAACAATCCCTCATTGTATCTTAAGCTAAAAATACTGCAAAGTTGGAGAATAGATTTTAATGTTATGGTAACATTTTACTGACTTGTTCCATTTTCTTGCATAGATTAGTCAATAAAGTACAATGAATAAAATAGAGACAGTAGATAATCTCAAATTTCTTACTGCCTACTATGCTTTTCTCAGTTCACCAGTCACATTATTCTCCAAAAAAACACAACTGTCTTAGTCAAAAGTGTGTAAAATGCCAATAGATAATAATTCTGGCTAGGTATGGATATGGATCATAAGATCCACTTACAAAAAGATGTATTATAAAACAATTATTCCCAACTTATTATCCATCTATAGTGTAATATTAAAAAAATCATTAGCATTCATGAAGGGATTAAAAAATACCCAAAACAATATTGAAGAAACAATGTAAAATTATGATAATATCACTACTACAGCAATATGATGTCTCATGATATTTGGCAGAGAACTTCAATAATTGCACTATTCACTTTAGTGGATTTTAAGCATATTGTCAATATTTGTTTAAAAGTGCTTAATGCCCTGACCTCCCTTTCCTGTATTCAAGCAAGACAATGTGTCTTTGTGTTTCAAGAAATACACATTCATTCTTTCGTTTGACTTTATATCTGACAAAATTTTTCATAAGAGTATGCTTACTTTTACTAGAAAATGTATACTTTACACGTTAACCAAAATTTGGCAGCATACCAGGTTGCCATGGAACAGTTGTTGCGGACCACAGTTTAAGCTCTTATTTTAACAGAAGTAACCATTATTCCCAATTCAAAATGGTTGATCTGAATGGAAAAGTGTTTTTATACATTCTTAGAACCCCATATTTCTTTTTTTCAAAACAACTCTAAAACTATTCAATCTGTTCTCTGAGAACAAACATCATAAATATCAGTGTCATCATCATTGTTATTATTATTTTTTTGCTTGAAGACATAAAATGTTTACTTTTTATGAAGATTATAAATCAACTACATAGTATTAGAATGGTTATTCTTAAAACCATAGTTAGCATTTTTTGGAAAAGCAAAGAGCGTCATTGTTTTTCTGCATAACAAATTAGTATACTTGCACTATAAAAATTCACATGGTTTGCTTTTCTTTGTTGGAACAAAAAATCCACATGAAACAAAATGCAGGAAGAAAATATAGAAATCACCAATAAACTTACCATACAGATATGATAGTTATTATATTAACATGTTGATATATGCCTCCCCAGATATTTTTTCTATGCATGAGAATTATTTTTATGTAACTGTAATTGAACATAGTCTACATATAGAAAATTAACAAATAATAAATATTTTAGAGACAGAACATCTCAGAAGTCCAAGAGTCCTCTCATCATCATCCTTCTCCATCAAGAATAAATTTCCTTCACTTTTAAAAACATACAATAGTTTTTCCCATTTTATAAATTTTATATAAATGGAATCACACATTACACTCTCTTTTACTGTTGGCTTATTTTGCATAACATTAGGAGAGTAAGATATATTCATATTATATGTCATTGCAATTTGCTTATTCTCACTGATGTATATAATTGCATTATATAAATGCACTATACTTCATTTACCCAGCTTGCCATTTGGTTGCTTCAAGTTTAGGGCTATTAGAAACATTGTTGCTACAAAATCGTAACGCCTGCCTCATGGGAGAAATTACCGATGTGCTTCTGTTTGCTATATATTTAGGAGTAGAATTAGTGGTTTCTAGGACTATGTGTATGGTAAATTTTTAATACACACTGTCAAAGAATTTTCTAAAATGACTGAAATAATTTACAATTTCACTGGCAGTATATGAAAGTTCAAGTCCACCTCCTTCCAACACTTGGTATCAAAAAATTGTTTTTAAATAAAAACGAAGTTAAAAATATTGTGCATGCACTTTGGTAGCCTGCATTTCCTACCTACCCATTTATTTTGAGCATCTTTCCATGTCAACAAATAAAGAGATGATCATTATTTTAAATTGTTTTATAATAATCTTTTGAACTGTGTATCTAAGGATATGTATTCAATTCTTTGTGGATGCATATTTCTACAGATTTTTATATTATGATTAATATATTTCTGAATTTTCATACTGCTTTACTAGTCCTTTAGAGCATATGGCTGCATAAGTCAATGTGGCTTACCAATAGACAATAGTAAAAGTGACAATAACAAAATGAAGACCTGAGCTCCTTAGGTAAATTGCTTAAAATCCATCATAGTTTCTTTATAAACATAATGGTGATGGTGGCGTACTGGGTGATTTAAAAGGGCCGTTTCTATTTTAAAATTGTATTATTTATGCAATCCTCAAAATAACACTGAAAAATACATATGACAAATAGCAGTCATATTTATCCATATTACAACAGAAGAAAGAGAGGTTGAAAGAGTTCATGACTTACCTAAGGACTCATAGTAACTCAGGTACAAAAGTTTTCCTAGGTTTATTTACTATAATTACTTATAATTTTAAGAAAGCTCATCTGGATAAATTTTATAAAATTTTTCTTATAGATTAAATAGTAAATTTTGTACATTCTGTATATAAGAGTTAACTTGCCTTTTTACATAAGTATGTCTTGGCTTGTGTTATATTTTTGAATACATAATCAGTTAGGTTATTATTTCTCTAAAACATAATTGAGCATCGTAAATGCTGTTATGAGATAGATATTTTATAATGGAAAGTGTTGAGCCTACCTGTCAATATCAACATTTTATCAATAAACAGGAAGTATGCATTTGGACTCAGAACAGGAGCGATTCCAGACAACATTTTCTTCATTCAGTGGACAAAGCAATCTTTTGAATACCCTGAATTTATGCACATTTTAGTCAATTTGTAAAACTGGTAGTAGTGATTGCAAATTAAATCAAAGCACTTTGAAACCAGTAATAATGGTATAAAAGGGGGTGCTTCTAGACTGTGTTTTAGTTATATTTCCTCCTGCCCGGCATACCCCACATTCAATTCTGCCATTACCTAGTGTCTGTCCATTAAATATGAAAGAGGAAGGTAGGTGTTTTGCAAAATATTAACTCATGCTACCCAGAGCAAGAAAAAATAGCCTCAGCAAATGAAAGATGAATGAACTTGTTAAAACATTATGCATTGCTTCCAAGCAGTAAATGTAAGAGATATTCCCTCATCAAGAGGATAAATGTCTCATTATAACAAATGAGATCTTATTTTCTATAAATTCTTGCCTTTGTATTTGTTAAAAACACCAGAGGGGGAAGTCTATTCATTATTATCACCTCTCCCTTATGTTCTCAAAATGGCTCTAAATGTTCTTCATTTCTCATTGCCAGTAGTCTGATGGGTAAATATGAGGAAAGGGGGCTTCCAATGTTAAATTTATGGAAGACTAAGGAATGTTTGAGAAGACCACAAATGTGAAGGACAAAAGAACTAGCTTCATCTGGACAGCACTATTTTGACTTCTTTATGTTATAGCTATCAACATTTTCAACTTTATCCTACAACATGCTTATCTTTTTTTTCAATCTTTAAAAAGTATGCCAATTGACTTTCTGTACTGTGGTTTATAATATTATATGTAAATTATAAAAAGAATACATATTTTCCTCTTACTGGTAGAATTAGATGACTTTCCATCCATAATACAGAAAGATCAAGAAACTAAAGTGAACTATTCCTTGCCACTTTGATCTTGTCATTTTTATTTTGTAAAATAAGAAATATTAAACCAAATAGCAGTTCAAAATGATTTATTTGTTTTTAAATATAAATTTGAGTTTATTTCTCCCTAAACTTGAACTTCCAAAAACATTTAACTACTGCCTTACTCTTCAGTCACAACATGATTTATTTTATATTAATAAAATCAGTCTCTCATTTTTTTCATAAATATATGTGGCATTCCCCATGTTTTATACAGAGTTCATTGCTTCATTTTTGGATAGCTTGGGTTTTCTCTAGATGTCTGTCAATAATTAGTCAATTGTTATCAGACTATTTTTATCCCCTCAACTTTTGACTTTGGCCTCATTTTAACCAGATATAAATAAACAGAAAATGATTGTCTTCTCTGAAATGTTTTTATAATTTTTCTTGTTGCCCTTGTCTCCTGAGGTCAGTATTTGCTTCATAATGTTACTGGTAATTATTTGTTGGTTCTCTTTTAGTATATACATTGTATAGCATTGTTTTTTCTTTGTTTTTATTTCATCATGTTATGGGAGTACAAATATTGTTAAGGTTACATATATTGCCCTTTCCACCCTCCCGACCCCCAACCTTTCCCCCCACCGAGTCAGAGCTTCTAGTATGTCCATCCTCCAGGTGGTGCACATCACAACTCATTATGTACATATACACACATCTCCTCCTCCCCCCTCTGAACTGCCCAACACCCACTAAATGTTTCTTTTTTTGACATTTTGGTTACATTTTATATCTTTGCCTATCCCTATGAAGGGTTAGAGGTATGCCCTCTAACTGTTCAATGTACAATATATTCAAACCTTGATTTCACTCAAAAGTGAAAATAAAATATTTAGTACACAGTTACTGGCATGTAATATTTCTCAAAAATTTTCACCTACTACACAAATAATGCCCTTTTGGTATTGATTTTCTGTTTTACACTTATATTAGGCATATAGGTTTTCAGTTTTTGTAATTATATTATGAGTTACTTATACATTGAAAGGATTCTGTAATTTAAAATTACTCAAACACTTTAAGAAGAATAATATCAGCAAACAGGGATAGCTTGACCTCCTCTTTCCTGATTTGAATGTTTTTTATTTCTCTTTTGCCTAATTGCTCTGGCTAGGACTTCCAGTACTATCTTCAATAGAAATGGTGACAGGGGGCATCCTTGTCTTGTTCCATTTTTTAGAGATAATGATTTCAAATTTTCCCCATTCAGTATGATTTTGGCTGTGGATTTGTCATATATGACTTTTATCATTTTGAAGTATGTTCCTTCCATGCCTTTTGTTGAAGGCTTTTTATCATTAAAGGGTGCTAGATTTTGTCAAATGCTTTTTCTGAATCTATCGACATGACCATATAGTCCTTGTTTTTAATTCTGTTTACATGGTGAATCACATTTATTGATTTGTGTACATTGAACCATCCTTGCATTCCTGGGATGAATCCTAATTGATCATGGTGAATTATTTTTTTTAATATGCTGTTGAATTTGGTTTGCCAGTATTTTCCTGAGGATTTTTGCATCTATGTTCATAAGGGATATTGGTTTATGGTTTTCTTTTTTGCTGTGTCCTTTCTTGACTTTGGTATCAGGGTGATACTAGTTTGAAGAATGGTTTAGGAAGCATTACATCCTTCTTGATGTTATAGAACAATTTTAGTAAAATGAGTGCAAATACTTATTTAGGTCTGGTAGAATTTGGCTGTAAATCCATCTGGTCCGGGTTTTTTTTTTTTTTAATTTTTTTAGAGAAATTTTATTAAGGTTTTGATCTCATTACTCATTATTGGTCTCTTCAGGATTTCTATTTCTTCCTGATTCAAGCTTGGAGGGTATGTGTTTCCAAAAATTTATCCATTTCAATAGATTTTCTAGTTTGTGTGTATAGAGGTTTTTGTAGTAGTTACATATGATACTTGTATTTCTGTATTATCAACTGTAATTTCCCCTTTTTCATTTCTAATTGAGTTTATATAGATCTTTTCTTTCCTGTTTCTGATCAATCTAGTTAGAGGTCTATCAATTTGTTTACTTTTTCAAAGAACAAATTTTTTGTTTTGTTGATTCTTTATATTGTATTTTTGGGTTTCCATTTCATTTACTTCTGCTCTAAGCTTTGTTATTTAATTTCTTCTGCTAGCTTTGGATTTGGTTTCTTCTTCTTCTTCTAGTTCCTTGAGGTGTGGCCCTAGGTTGTTTATTTGTGATCTGTGTTTTTGATGTAAGCATTTAAATCTATAAACTTCCCTCTTAACACTGCTCTTGCTGTATACCATAGATTTTGGAGGCTTGTGTCATGATTGTTGTTCAGTTCAAAAACTCTTTTTGTTTCCATATTAATTTTGTCATTGACCCAAGGATCATTCAGCAGCAGGTTGTTTAATTTCCATTACTGTGTGTAGATTCAAGAGTTCCTCTTGGAGTTAATTTCCAGTTATATTTCACTTTGATCTGAGAAGATACATGAGATGATTTTGATTTTTCTGAATTTGCTGAGATGTGTTTTGTGGGCTAACATGTGATCTATCTTGGAAAATATCCCATGTACTGATGAGAAGAATATATATTCTGCACTTTTGGTGTAGAATGTTCTCTATGTGTCTGTTAGGTCCATTTGTTCTAGAGTCCTGTTAAAGTCCAGTATTTCTTTTTTGATCTTCTACCTTGATGCTTGGCCCAGCTCTACCCATGTAATATGCTAAAATAAAAAATAATCCAAAATTATTTCTTTTAGATCTAGAAAAAATAATCCTAAACTCCATATGGAACCAACAAAGAACCTGAATACCCAAGCAATACTAAGCAAAATGAAGAAATCTGTTAACATCACATTACCTCATTTCTAATTATACTACAAGGCTATTGTAAACCAAATAGCACTTTACTGGTGTAAATGTAGACATATAGACAAATGGAACAGAATAGATAATCATTAAATAAAACCATATAACTATGATGAACTGATGTTTTACAAAGCAGATTAAAACATACACTGGGGAAAGGAGGCTCTATTAAATAAATGGTGCTGAGAAAACTAGATAAGCACATTTGGAAGAACGAAACTGGATCCCTATCTCTCATCATAAAAAATTACCTCAAGATAGATAAAATACTTAATCATAAGACCTGAAACCATAAAAATTCTAGGCAGAATGTAAGTAAGACTCTTCTAGATGTTGGTGTAGTCAAAGAATTTATGAGTAAGATCCAAAAAGCAAATACAGCAACAACAAAAATAAATAAATGAGACTTAAACTAAAAAGTTTCTGTATGGCAAAGGAAATAATCAACAGAGTACATAGACAGCCTACAGAATGGGAGAAAATATTCATAAACTATACATCTAGAAGAGGGCTAATATCCAGAAGCTACAAAGAGCTCAGAGAAATCAGCAGAATGAAAAAAATCCATTAAAAGCATGAAAAAGATATGAACAGACTCTTCTCTAAAAAAGATAGACAAATGACCAATAAACATCTGAAAAATGCTCAACATCACTAATTATCAGGGAAATGAAAATTAAAACTACAGTGAGATACCACTTTACCACTGTCAGAATGGCCATTATTTAAAAATTACAAAACAATAGATGCTCATGTGGTTGCCATGAAAAGAGAATGCTTATACACTGTTGGTGGTAATGTAAACTTGTAAATGCACTATGGAAATCAATATGGAAATTCCCCCAAATAACTAAATGTAAGCCTACCATCTACCCAAAGGAAAATAAGTCTTTTTATAAAAAAGACACCTGCATCTGAATATTTATTGCAGCACAATTCATAATAACAAAGATATGGAATCAGACTAAGTGCACATCAATTGATGAGTGGTAAAGACAATTATATGTGTGTGTGTATATATATATATCCATTAAAAAGAATAAAATAATGTTTTTTGTAACAACCTGGATGGAACTAGAGACCCTCATCCTAGGGAAGTATCACTCAGGAATGGAAAAAACAGATGCCACATGTTCTTATTTGAAAGTGTGAGCTAAACAAAAGACATATGTGGTCATAAAAGCAGTAATGGACATTGGAAACTGAGGGGAGAGGCTGGGAGAGGGGTGAGGGATAAAAATCTACCTATCAAGCACAATGTATACTATTCTGGTTACAGGTACACTGAAAGTCTGACTTCAGCGTGATACAATTTGCCTATGCAACATAAAATACTTGTACCCTCTAAATTGTATTAAACACTAATATAGTAAAACAAATAAAATTTTAAGAATTGGTACTGGAGAAGATCTAGGGAAGTGAGATCAAAACAACCAAAAGGGGAAGTTATGTCTAAGAGAGTTTTCAGGCCTTCCAAAGTGGCAGTCATTTATATGAATTAAGTCTATGAAACTAATTTATTTGGCATCAGAATGTTTTAAAAAGTATGAATTTAGGGAGGGGCTGGAATGGCCTCACTCAGCTGGAAAGTCTGTGTGTGGGGGTGGGGCTGTCTGAGACCTGGAGTCTGGAGCAAGCCTCACTTTTTTCTACCCTCCCGAACTCCATGGCTTCTCCTGGGCCTCTGGCAACAGGCAGGACCTCACACTTAGAACTGGAACAAGGCAAGGTGGCCAACTATCTCCACTTCTATTCAACATAGTGCTGGAAGTCCTTGCTATAGCAATCAGACAAGAGAGCAGAATTAAGGGTGTTCAAATGGCAGCAGAAGAGATTAAACTCTCACTCTTTGCTGATGATATGATATTATACCTAGAAAACCCCAAGGATTCAACCAAGAGACTCCTGGAATTGATAAATCAATTCAATAAAGTTCAGGATACAAAATCAATAAACACAAATCAGAGGCATTCGTATATGTCAACAACAGTCAAAGTGAGAACCAAATCAAAGACTCAATTCCCTTCATAATAGCAACAAAGAAAATAAAGCACCTAGGAATATATTTAACTAGGAGGTAAAAGACCTCTACAGGGACAACTATGAAACACTGAAGAAGGAAATAGCAGAGGATGTAAACAAGTGGAAGAACATACCATGCTTGTGGGTAGAAAGGAAAAACATTATTAAAATGTCTATACTACCCAAAGTGACCTACAGAGTCAATGCAATTCCTATTAAAATACCATCATCATTTTTCACAGATAAAGAAAAAATAATTGTATGCTTTGTATGGAACCAGAGAAGCCCCATATAGCAAAAGCAATCTTAGGCAATAAAAACAAAATGGGAGGTATCAATTTATCAGACTTCAAACTATACAACAAGGCTATAGTAATTAAAACAGCTTTTTATTGGCACAAGAACAGGGACACTGACCA
>VSMD01081045.1:0-18286 GCA_008750895.1 Mirza zaza | reverse complement strand
TACTTAATTTCTAGAAAAGTTCCATAGGTATTTAAAAAGAAAATATAGATTATGCAATTGATTGAATCTGATAGCTGTTACTAAAATGTTCTATATGCTTGTATTATTTTTATTTGCTGTACCTGTAACGTTGAAAGCATTCTTTCACGAAATCTACTTTACTTATATCAACTAGTGAGTTTTATTATTCAGATGATTATATTTTTAATTTCTAAAATCTTTCATTATTTCCTTTACATGGATGTCACATTCTAACTGTGCCGAAGTAAATTATACTCTTTTTCTTTCATTTATTAGCATTAATATTTATTGAGTGCTTACTATGTTCCAAGCACTGTTTTATGCAATTTACATGAAAAAATTAACTTCATCTTATCATCCCCTAGACTGGCATTATTTTTGTCATCTTTACAGACTGCTCTCCTATATAAAATCTTTGTTTTGCTCACTTAAGTTTATCTCTTTCATAGTGATGACTTTCCTCAAATGTTGGTAACTATTTTGTTGAATGTTTATTTTTATATGAAATTCCCTGTAAGATTCTTTGTGAATACGTTATGTGTCTGCCTACTTGTGGAGAAGAGCTAATCTACATAGCTGGACTCCAACAGTTGGTTACGGATAGACTGTGCTGCCAGAGACTATAACAGCTAGTCTCTTGAGCAAAGGTGTTTTCCCTCATTCCACTGGGTATCACCAGACAACTGAGGGTATTGGAATACCTCTCCAAATACAAGTATCCACACTTAATGATAGACATTACTAATCATTTACCACATGGCCCATGAGTAGGAACTGGATTGACCCAACTGGGCTGCCTGTACAGCAGTACATCTCCTACCAACCATTCCCCTAGTCGATCTCGACAGGTTCCCTCCCTGTTAATTAATGAATTTGGCACAACCCAGAACCACTCTATCATTCTGTAGTTTTGAGAGCTTGGGCAAATTATTTCATTTCTCAGTATCTCGATCATCTCATCTATAAAATGAGGATTATAGTATCTAACTCATAGTAGTATTCTAAATTTGACAAAATATTTAGTACATACTAAATCTTTAATATACATTTAGTAATGTGCACTCAGTTTGTTGTATTGCTACAGACAAATATATAGCTGATTTTCTAAAGAGGAAGCTTAAATATTTTTAAAGAACATAAATGTAGGATTTTAAGACAGTTCTGTAAGCTTGCAGTTGAAGCAATCGTAAAATAACTATAGATATACAACATAAAAATAAATGAAACAAGAAATTCAGACAGTCAAGTAACCAAAAGTAAGATAGCTTCTTGAGACTGGATGGCAAAGACAGTTTTTCCTATGCTTACTGGGAAAAGGAGGCTTTTGCTGCATAGGGCCTATATATAGGAGGTGCATACTAGAGAAACAAATGTCTATCTTAGATCTATAAAGTGAGTCTTGGACAGCATATAGTTAGATCCTGTATTTTTTTTTCTTTTTCCCCTTTCTGTTTATCTATGTCTTTTGATTGGGAAATTTAATCTATTTGTACTTGGAAGACTGGCGGGGAAGCATATACTTTTGGATCTTGTTATTTGTTTTCTACTTGTCACAGCTTTCTTTGTCCCTCATTTCCTCTACTACTGCCTTCATTTATGTTTTAGTTGACTTTTTTGATTCCCCTCTCATTTAGTTTTGTGTATATTCTATAGCTATTTTCTTTGCTGCTACCACAGGGATTATATATGGCACCCTGGAGTTATTACATTTTATATTAAACTGATATAAACTTAACTTGCCTATAAAAACTATACCTTTACAATTCTACTCCCCCAATTCTATGTTATGAAAGCCAAGGATTACATCATTACACATTGTGTACCCTTTAACACAGATTTTATAATTTTTTTTTTTTAATAGACAGGGTCTTGCTATGTTACCCAGTTTGGACTTGAATTGCTGGGCTCAAGTGATCCTCCTGCCTTAGCCTCCCATGTAGCTGTGAGTACAGGCATGTGCCACTGTACCCAGGTCTAGATTTCATAATTGTTCTTTATGCATTTGTCTTTTAAATACTGTAGAGAATAAATGAAGTTACAAATCAAAATTACAATAATATTGTTTTTATAATCATTCATGAATTTACCTTTATGGAAGAACTTTATATTTTTATGTGGCTTTGATTTATTGTCTAACAACTTTTCACTTTCACTAGAAATACTACCTTTAGCATTTGTTTTAGGATATGTCTAGTGGTATTGGGTCATAAAATACAAAATGTCCAATTTCAAATCCAAAGTGTAGTTTATTATATGTCAAACAAAATCAGTACAGAGATTGTGGTACACTGGGGATTGGAGTACAAGCTGGTTGCACTCAGCGGCCAACCGAAAGGGACTGTGTGATCCGTCCCACAGGGGGACAACTTCTCCTTCAGCGAACTCCATACCCACACAAGCAGGGAAGTGCCTGAAGTCAGCATGAAGAGTTAACACGGGCAGTCAGGCAGTTTGGAGACGAGGCAGGATCGGAGAGCAATCTGAAATCTCCAGGGGATGGTGCAGGCTCTCCTTTGCTGGGAGATCTGTACACACCAGCGGATTATGCCTTGTTTGTGAAGGGACAGAAAAGTGAGACAGATCGCTCATTTGATTGAGTTGTCAGGTGGACTCCAGCGGCCCAAGTGCTGCTGGCGAGAAAGCGGAGGAGGAAGCGAGCGTGATCCTCCGCGGATTCTCCCCAGGGGACTGCACTGGCCCAAGCTCCGTTGGGGACGCATGGAAAGTTGTCACCCCTCAGCAGAACCTGTCCATGGTCCCCAGCCACTCGAGTGCTGTCAGTGAGGGAGTGGAAGAGGGAGCAAGCGTGATCCTCTGCTGATCCTCCCCAGGGGACTGCAGCAGCCCAAGCTCCGCTAGTGACATGGAGTTTTCACATGAAGTTTTCACTTCTCGGCAGAACATCTCAGTGGCCTCAGGCCGTTCAAACTCTGCTGGTCCACAGCACATATCCCCAGATCTGCCAAGGATTGTTCCTCAAGAATTCCAGATTTTAGGTCATAATCCAGTCCCTGCACCTCTGATCCTCAATAAAGCACCCAGATGAGAAAGAACCAGCGAAACTTTACAGGAAACATGAATGAGCAGAGAGAAAAGTCACCTCCAAAGCAAAATACTCATTCCCCATGATCTGACACCAACTTACATGATATGAGTACACTGATGGAGGAAGATTTCCGAATATGGATTGCTACAAAATAAAATGGAATTGAAGAGAAAACAAAATCACAACATAGAGAAACCACAAGAACAATACAGGAAATAAATGAAAGATTTTCCAAAGAAATTGAGATTATCCAGAAAAACCAAACAGAAATTCTGGCAATGAAGGAAACAATCAAGGATCTCCATAGTACAGTGGAAAGCCTAAAGAACAGGATGGACCATGCAGAGGAAAGAATCTCAGAACTTGAAGATTATGCCTATGCTCTAAACAAATCATAGGAAAAAAGGGAACACAGAAACAGAAGACAAGACCAAAGCTTACAGGAAGTGTGGGATTATGTTAAAAAGCCAAATCTCAGATTGACTGGGATTCCGGAAGGGGAAGAGGAACAATCACAAGGGCTGGAAAACATATTTCATGGAATACTGGAGAAAAATATGCCAGGCCTGGCCAGAAATCTCGATATCCAAATACAAGAAGCACACAAAATTCCTGGGAGACTCAACGTGAAAACCAAATCACCTCATCAAGTGGTTTTTAGGCTGACCAAAGTAAACGTGAAAGAAACAATTCTCTATGCAGCGAGACGAAAACAGCAATTGACATATAAAGGTAAGTCTATCAGACTAACAGCAGACTTCTCATCTGAAACCTTACAAGCCAGGAGGGATTAGGTGCCTATCCTTAATCTTCTAAAACAGAACAAAGCCCAACCTAGAATTCTTTATCCGGCAAAATTAAGTCTCATCTATGAGGGAGAAATAAAGTCCTTCACAGACAAACAATCACTGAAGGAATTTGCAAAGACCAGACCATCCATACAGGAAGTTCTCAGACCCGCATTTCTAACAGAACAAGGCAGTAAACACTCCTCAAAAAATTAAAGTTTAGATCTCGAACTACATGATGGCTCAAGGAGTAAAACAAAGCAACAAGTCTCCACCCAACAATATGAATGGTAATCTTCCTCCAATTTCAGTCCAATTTACATTTTGATAAATGTAAATGGCTTAAACTGTCCTCTGAAGAGATACAGACTGGCAGAGTGGATAAAAATTCACAAGCCTAGTATCTGCTGTCTACAGGAAACACATCTAACCAACAAAGATGCCTTCTGGCTGAAGGTCAAGGGATGGAAAACTATCATCCAGTCAAACGTAAGTCAAAAGAAAGCTGGGGTAGCTAGACTATTTGCAGATAACATAAGCTTTAAAATAGCAAAAGTAAAAAAGAATAAAGAAATAAGAAAAATAAAAAAAATAAATAAATAAAAATAAAAAATAAAGAATAAAGAAAATGTAAAAAAGAATAAAGATGGCCATTATATAATGGTGAAAGTGAAGATCCAACAAGAAGATTTAACAATTCTTAATATCTATATACCCAATAGAGGAGCACCCAAATACTTAAGGCAAACCTTGTCTAATCTAAACACCATGTTATGCAACACTGCCATAGTAGCAGGGGACTTCAACACTCCACTGAATGATCTGGATAGATCCTCCAAACAGAAAATAAGCAAAGAAATAATGGACCTGAACAGAATCCTTGATCAAAAAGGTCTGACAGTTCTCTATAGGGCATTCCATCCAAATAAACTTGAATTTACATTCTTCTCAGCAGCCCATGGATCCTACTCCAAAATTGATCACATCCTAGGCCACAAATCAGATCTCAATAAATTCAAGAATATAGAAATTATAGGCCAGGCGTGGTGGCTCATGCCTGTAATCCTAGCACTTTGAGAGGCCGAGGTGGGTGGATTGCTCGAGATCAGGAGTTAGAAACCAGCCTGAGCAAGAGTGAGACCCTGTCTCTACTATAAAAAGAAATTAATTGGCCAACTAATATAAACAGAAAAAATTAGCTGGGCATGGTGGCACATGCCTGTAGTCCCAGCTACTCAGGAGGCTGAGGCAGCAGAATTGTTTGAGCCCAGGAGTTTGAGGTTGCTGTGAGCTAGGATGATGTCACGGCACTCACTCTAGCCTGGGCAACAAAGTGAGACTCTGTCTCAAAAAAAAAAAAAGAAAAAGAAAAAGAAATTATACATTGTATCTTTTCTGACTATAATGGCATAAAATTACAGTTCAATTCCTATAGAAACACTCAACCCCTCACAAAATCATGGAAACTAAACAATCTATTATTGAAAAATTATTGAGTTAAGGAATAAATTCAGAGGGAAATCAAGAATTTCTTCGAACAAAATGACAATAGTAATACTTCTTACCAAAACCTGTGGGATACAGCAAAAACTTACCTGAGAGGAAAACTAATAGCAATTAACGCTCACATCCAAAAAACAGAAAGCTTAGATAATGAAAACCTAATGAATAGGCTCAAGGAATTGGAAAAAGAAGAACAAACAATTTCCAATCCTAGTAGAAGAAAAGAAATGACAAAGATCAAAGCAGAACTTAATGAAATAGAGAACAAGAGAACTATACTAAAGATCAACAAAACCAGAAGCTGGTTTTTCGAAAAGATAAACAAAATTGATGGCCCTCTTGCTAGACTGACAAGGACTCAAAGGGAAATGTCTCTAATAAACTCTATAAGAAATGAAAAAGGAGACATCATGACAGACACCACAGAAATACAAAACATTATATTTGACTATTATAAAAAATTATACACCCCCAAACTACAGAACGAAGACAAAATGGACAAATTCTTGGATTCATACAACCTCCCTAAGTTCACCCAGGAGGTAACAGAATTCCTGAACAGACCAATTTCAAGCTCAGAAATTAGAGCAGTAATTAAAAACCTCTCCAAATGGAAGTGTCTCGGGCCAGATGGCTACACTTCAGAGTTCTACCAAACATACAAACAGGAACTCATACCTATATTGCAGAAACTATTCCATGCCATTGAGAACCATGATGTCCTTCCTAACTCATTCTACGAAGCCAATATCACCTTGATACCAAAGCCAGGAAAGGATGCAACAGCAAAAAAAAAAGAAAATTACAGACCAATATCCCTCATGAATACAGATGCAAAAATCCTAAATAAAATTTTAGCAAGTAGAATTCAGCAACACATCAAAAAAATACTTCACCATGACCAGGTGGGCTTTATTCCAGAGATGCAAGGATGGTACAACATATGCAAGTCTATAAGTGCAATTCACTTCATAAATAAAATCAAGAACAAAGACCATATGATTCTGTCAATAGATGCAGAAAAAGCACTTGACAAAGTCCAACACACTTTTATGATAAAAACTCTTATTAACAAAATAGGCATAGATGGCTCATACCTTAAATTTATCAAATCCATCTATGACAAACCCACTGATATCATTCTAAATGGGGAAAAACTGAAATCTTTCCCTCTTCAAACCGGAAGTAGACAAGGATGCCTACTATCTCCTCTCCTGTTCAACATAGTGCTTTAAGTCCTAGTGATAGCAATCAGGCAGGAGAGGGGTATTAAGAGCATTCAAGTGGGAGCAGATGAAATCAAACTCTCACTCTTCACCAATGATATGATATTATACCTAGAAAACCCCATGGACTCTTCCAAGAGACTCCTAGATTTGATAAATGAATTTGGTAAAGTTTCAGGTTATAAAATCAACATACACAAATCAGAAGCACTCATATATGCCAAGAACCATCAAGCAGAAACTCAAATCAAAAATGCAATACCTTTTACTATAGCCCCAAGGAAAATTAAATATGTAGGAGTATACTTAACGAAAGATAGAAAAGATTTACATAAGGAGAACTACAAAACACTAAAAAAAAGAAACTGCAGATGATTTAAACAGATGGAAAAATCTACCTTATTCATGGACTGGTAGAATCAATATCATTAAAATGTCAATATTACCTAAAGTGATCTACAGAATCAATGTAATCCTCATCAAAATACCATCAGCATTCTTTACAGATCTAGAAAAAATAATTCTGCACTTTGTATGGAACCAGAAAAAAACTTCATATAGCCAAAGCAATCTTAAATAAAAAGAACAAACTGGGAGGCATCAGTCTTCCTGACTTCAAGCTGTACTATAAAGCAATAATAGTTAAATCAGCCTGGTACTGGCACAAGAACAGAAGCATAGATATCTGGAATAGATCTGAGATAACAGAGATGAAACCATTAGTATATGGTAACCTAATCTTTGATAAAGCTGACAAAAATATACAATGGGGAAAAGAATCTCTCTTCAATAAATGGTGCTGGGAAAACTGGTTAGCTATATGCAGAAGAGTGAATCAGGATCCCTACCTCTCACCTCTCACAAAAATTCACTCAAGATGGATAACAGACATAAACCTAAGGCATGAAACCTTAAGAATCCTAGAAGATGTTGGGAAAACCCTATCAGATAGGCAAAGAATTTTTGAGGAAGACCCCCAAGGCAATCACCACAGCATCAAAAATAAACAAATGGGATCTGATCAAATTAAAAAGTTTCTGCACAGCCAAGGAAACTATCACTAGAGCAAATAGACAACCCACAGACTGGGAGAAAATATTTGCTCTCTACACCTCTGATAAAGGTCTAATAACAAGAATCTATCTAGAACTCAAAAGAATTAACAAGAAAAAATCAAACAATCCCATCAAGAAATGGGCAACGGAAATGAACAGAAACTTCTCCAAAGAAGACAGAATAACGGCCTGCAAATATATAAAAAAAAAAAAAAAACGCTCAACATCTCTAATCAGAAAAATGCAAATCAAAACCACAATGAGATACCACCTAACCCCAGTGAGAATGGCCTATATCAAGAAATCCCAAAACAACAAATGCTGGCGAGAATGTGGAGAGATAGGAACACTCTTACACTGCTGGTGGGACTGCAAATAAGTGCAACCTTTGTGGAAAAGAATCTGGAGACACCTCAAACAGCTAGAAATAGAAATACCATTCGATCCAGCAATAGCATTGTTGGGCATCTACCCAAAAGAGCATAAGACATTCTATTATAAAGACATCTGCACCCAAATGTTTTTGGCAGCACAATTCATTATTGCACAGTCATGGAAACAACCTAAGTGCCTGTCAATTCATGAGTGGATAATTAAAATGTGGTATATGCTCACAATGGAATATTACTCAATTCTAAGAAATGACAGTGAGCTAGCACCGTTTATGCTATCCTGGATTAAGCTTAAGCCTGTCATCCAAAGTGAGGTGACACAAGATATGGAAAATGGGCTCCACATCTACTCGCTATCAAATTGGTACTGACTGATTAAATGTTGGTAATATTCACTATGATGTTCAATATGATGCTCAAATGGTGGTAATATTCACCAGGAATTCAGGGGCAGGGACGGAGCGGGGGGAGACCCATACTCTTAGGGATGTGGCGAGCATTGTGGGGGGGAAGGGCATACCTCTAACTCTTCTTAGGGAGACGCAAAGATATACAATGTAACCAAAATGTCAAAAAAAAAACCCAAAAACCTTTTATCGGGTGGTGGGCAGGTGGGAGGAGGAGAAGGGTGTATACTTACATAATGGGTGCAGTGCGCACCGCACCACCTGGCGATTGAACATGCTTGAATCTCTGGCATGTGGAGGGGGAGGGGTGGCAGGGGCAATATATGTAACCCTAACAATATTTGTATCCCCATAATATGATGAAATAAAAGTGGGGGAAAAAAAATTCTAAATTAAAAAAAAAAGCACTACAATTAATCAAAGTATGTACCTAAACTATCAACACAGTTTTGCCATCTTAATGGTGGCTTGCTCATGCCAGCAGCTAAGAAGCCTGGAGAGCAAGTGGTAATGAAATCATGAAAGGTGTTTTCCACAGCTTATTCAGAATTAAATTGAATACTTTTCCTTGCAAGGAGTGATCCAAAGCCTGGAAGAAGTGGTAGTCAGTTGGTGTAAGGTCTGGTGAATACAGTGGGTGACAGACAGCTTCCAAGTCCAGCTGCTCTAGTTTGAGCAGTGTTGTTTTATGTGACATGTGGTCTTGCAAGAGGACTGGCCTGTATATATTGACCAATCTCTGCTGCTTAATTGCAAGCATCCTAATCGTTTTGTTCAACTGGTTGCCACAGACACCTGCTGTAATTGACTGACCAGGTTTCATGAAGCTTTCGTATATGATACCAGTGGTAGACCACCAAACAGAACCATTAGCTTTTTTTGATGAATATTTGCTTTTGGACTGTGTTTCAGCACTTCATCTTTATCTAACCATTGTGCCAAACACTTGTGATTGTCAAAAAGAATCCATTTTTCATCACATGGAACAAAACAGTATAGAAATGGTTCACCTTTATGTTGTGGAAGCAAAGGCAAGCTTCCAGACGATGTATCTTCTGATGCTTGTTTAATTCATGTGGAACCCATCTATCCAGCTTCTTTACTTTGCTAATTTGTTTCAAATGGTCCAATTTTGTTGGAATAGTAACCTCAAACCTTGCTGCTAATTCATGCATAGGTTGAGATGGTTTTACTTCCACTATAGCTTTCAGCTCATTGTTATCCACCATGGTCTCAGGTCATCCACACGGCTCGTTTTCAAGATTAAAATCACCAGAACAGAACTTCTCAAACCATTGATACACTGTATGTTCATTAGCTACATCCTTCCCAACAATTGGTTGATATTTCAAGCTGCTTGCGCTGCATTGTTTCCATGATGAAACTCATATTAAAAAATGAATTTTTGACTTATCCATAGTTTCACAAAAATTGCTCTCAAAAAAAAACCCAAAGATAATCACAAGTCAAAATGTGCATTTGAAAGAATGACAATGTACCTTCACAATAAAAAAAAAAACACCAAGAAGTGTCAAAGTGTAATGTCAGAGGTATCAACTGTCAAACTCAGTACTTAAGGAAATCAGACATTCCATACTTAATAACCTAATAATTAACTCCCTCAGGCTTTGTCTGCAAATGTCTTAATTTTTCCCTCATTTTTTTTTTTTTTTGAGACAGAGTCTCACTCCGTCCGTTGCCTGGGCTAGAGTGCCGTGGCATCAGCCTAGCTCACAGCAACCTCAAACTCCTGGGCTCAAGCGATCCTTCTGCCTCAGCCTCCCAAGTAGCTGGGACTACAGGCATGTGCCACCATGCCCAGCTAATTTTTCTATATATTTTTAGTTGCCCAATTCATTTCTTTCTATTTTTTTTTAGTAGAATGGGGTCTCGCTCAGACTGGTTTCAAACTCATGACCTTGAGCAATCCGCCCACCCTGGCCTCCCAGAGTGGTAGGATTACAAGTGTGAGCCATTTTTGAAGGTCAGTTTTGCTGAATACAGAATTCTTCGTTGTCAGCGTTTTTTCTTTCAGCATTTTAAATATATCATCCCACTGTCTGTGGCCTTCAAGGTTGTACTAAGAAATTCACGGATTATTTTATTGAGACTTCACTGTACCTGACAAGTCACTTTAGTCTTGGCGTTTTCAAGATTCTCTTTGTCTTTCAATAGTTTTTATCTTACTTGAAGTTCAGTGAGTTTCTTGTATTTGTATTTGCACAGCTTTCTACAAATTTGGAAAGGTTTTGGCCATTATTTCTTTAAATGATATATCTGCCCCTTTCTTCTCTCCCTAATCTGAAAGCAACATAATACATATATTGTTCTGCTTGATGAGTCCCTTAGGCTCTGCTTACTTTTATCATTCTTTTTTTCTATTTACTTCTTAAGACTTGAAAATGTCAAATAACCTGCCTTGAGCGATCTGCCCACCTTGGCCTCCCAGAGTAATAGGATTACAGTCATGAGCCATTTTTGAAGGTCAGTGTTGCTGAATACAGAATTCTTCGTTGTCAGCGTTTTTTCTCTGATTCTTTGATTCGTTCTCTGATTCTTTCTTCTGCTTTTTTGAGTCTTCTGGTTAAATCCTCTAGTGAATTTTTTACTGCAGGTATTGATTTTCAGCTCCAGAATTTGTTTCGTTCTTTTTAAAAAAATAGTATCTCTTTGGTGAAATTCTCTTTGAGTCACTATCATTTTCCTGACTTCCTTTATTTTTCTGTGTTTTCCTTTACATCGTTGAGCATATTTAAGTTAGCTGTTTAAAGTCTTTGTCTAGTAGACTTCATGTATGTGTTTCTACCGGGGCTGCTTCTGGAGATTTATTTTTGTTCCCAGCAGTGGGCCATTATTTCCCTATTCCTTGTACGTCTTGTGCCATTGTGTTGAAAATTAGGCATCTGAAAAAAAGAGCCAACTCTTATAGTCTTTGCAGACTTATGTGGAAGACTTTCACTAATTAGCAAGTCCCTGAACCTTGGATCAGCCAGCATGTAACCTTCAGGTCTTCTCTAGGCATTTGTCCTGTCTGAGCCTGTGTGTGTGCTTTCTTATCCTCTATTTCCCTAGGCTGCTTTTAAATTTCTTAATTTCCCAAAGAGACTCACCAGCTTTTTCTTGAAGCCTTAGATGTTCTATTTTACACCCCTCTACCTGTAGTCTCTTGCCTCACAGGGTGCATGATTCTGCAGTCCTCCTCCAGTTTCACACACTGGGGCATCTGCTACTGCTTTCTGTGGCCTCTAGTCTAAAATCCAAACTCTGGTGCTATTACCCGTTAGAGCTGCAAGTCAGGTGAGACTGAAAGTCCCTTGGACAACCAACAGAATGGCCAGATCCCTGCAAACCAGTTCCTCTCTGCTTCCTTCAGCCCAAGGGAGGGAGCCATGAATTAGGCCACTTCTTCCTAACCACCATGCTGGGGAAGGAATAGGCAAGTGACAGTAAAATACCACACAAAATTTCCTACCATTTGGGATGTGGCTTTTTCCTTACTGAGCATTTGCTTAGTTGCTATAGATCTTTGACTGATTTCCAAAACTATAAAGTTAACTTTAGTCATTCTATAGTTGATTATTTGAAGTTTCCATGGGGAAACAAGGGCCTAGAGCTTCCTAGTCCACCATTTTTCTTGCAGTGTTTTATTTCTTAAGCTGAGTTTGTTTTGGTTTTTATATTTTCTATACTTTTCTGTATGTCTGAGTTTCAAAATAAAGTTTGGTGATGGTAGAGTTATAAATAAAAGAATACTTTATACTTATTTGAAGACTTCATCATAATGGAAACAAAGTGAAAAGGAAAAGAATACAGACTTTCTGAAAGTAAGAGGTATTATTATGGGTCAATCTTCATAAGGAAGCAAACATTGAAATAGATGATTTTTTAGGAATGTCTCAAAAATGTTACACACAAAACTTCCTAATATACCATAACACCAAAGAACATAGATATCAAAGAAATAGGTCTTTCTTAAAATTCATCAAAGCACTAAAATAGCAAATGAGCATGCCTTTCAATTTCTCAGATGAAATAAGCTAGATATGATATAGAAGATGAATCAAGACCAAAGATAATTTCATCTCTAATGATTTTATATGTGTGTATGTGTGTGAGAAAAATCTCCTATGGTAAAGAGCATACCATAATGCAATAACCAGAGAAAGCTAAAGAGGTTTCTTACTGCTCATGTGCTCAATTAGTACTTAATATCTGACCTATTCCTTATCAAATTGTTTTAAATTCATACTAAAAAGTTTTTAAATTATTTTTGATTAATTAATTTTAATTATTTAATTGAAGCAACCTATTTTGGAAAAGATCAAATTTTACACATACATATAGAGTGAAGAGGGAAGGAGAGAATATAAAACAAATATACTTAAGACCTATATGCACAAAACTGAAGAACAAACACCAGCAATAATAATGGAATACCAAATGGGGAACAAACTGCCAAAATATTGGCATAATTTTTAAAGAAAATTTTAAAGTAAGCTTAAAGTAATTTAATCCCAAACTATTCAGGGCTCCTACTGTATACAGCCTTATTTTTAAAGAAAATATGTTCTGCATAATACTTAGCAATATATGTATCTTTCTTCACTTCATCTTTCTTGACTTATTATCCCTCTGGAGAATGGGTAGCTTACACTCTTTTTTCATGGTGTCAAGTTTAAGATGTATATTTTTTCCTAAATTCATTATTTGAAGCCTACTGTATATGAGACACTGTGTCAGGCATTGGGGTGATATTAATAATTTGTAAGTCAGGAAATATGTCAGCTCAAGAAAGTATTACCAGTGCTATAGGAATACAAGAGAAGAGGTAAATTATACCCAGATGGTAGTGTTAGGAAAGGCTTTAGAGAGAAAGTGACTTAAGTCTTGAAAAATATGAAGGTAGAAAGGAGGAGCTTCAATATGGCTGACTAGAGGCATTTTGTCCTTGCTTCCTCCACTAAGAAGAACCAAAATAGTGCATAGATAATTAAACTTTGAATTGATCATCCAAGACAGAACAATGGAATTCAAAAGAAAAGTGACAAGAAAAACATAAAGCAAGGAAGGAGAAGGAAGTGAGGCAGCTTGCTTGGCTGGGATTGGCTGGGAGCCAAGAGAGACTCCATGATATGAGAAAAGGGTACGTGAGAGATTGTTAGTGGCTGACACTCCCACCAATAACTCCGGCAATCCTAACCATGGGAGAACCCTTTGACCCTTGCAGGCCCTGAAACTAACACAGGGAGCTGTGAGAAGACTGTGTGACAGCACTGCACCGGGGAGGTAGTTTGCACTGGGACCCACACACTCCCTGAGACCTAAGCAGCTACGGTAAGGTGCCATTTTAGAGCCCTGTCCCCAACAGACTGTGCACTGTGTTCTAGAGCCCAGTGGCCTTGGGACTAAAGCACAAAAGAAATGTAGACTGTTGACCCAAGGGGTGAGGCTCAACTAGTGTGCATGTTCCCCACATGTCAGCAGGAAGATGGATTGAGGACAAGCCCACCTGTCCAAGTTTCGCCTCCTCCCTCCCCCATTGGAAAAAAACACACTGTTTGGGGGCCAGAGGATTGCCTATCCCCACCCACCACTGTTGGTACCTGACAACTACTCCTGGGTGCCTAAGGTTGGGCCTATCCACAGGCCCACTATCACCTCAGCTGGCATCTACCTGTACATGCCATCTATAGGCCTGGAGACTGGCCCATCCAGCCCATTGCAGCCACCACTAACACCTGAGTGAACTGCTCAGGACCCACAGGGCCTTTCTGCCATTGCCCATGCCATACCTGTTGCCCAGGTGCCCAAGAACCTGGCCACCCAACTGGCCCACCACTGCCACTATTAACATCCGAGTACACCACCTGGAGGCCTAAGAATCAATCCATCTAGATCCTCTAACACTAGTGCTAGAGTATACTGTCCTGGGGCTTAAGCACAGGCCAAGCTCAGGCCGCTGCCACCACCACTGGGGCCTAAAGACTAGCCTACCTGGTGTTCCCATTCCCAGGAAAATGTCACCACAGCCTTCACTAATAATTGTACCCTACGGCATGAAGGAAATCACAGATACTGCTGACACTGTTTATACCCAAAGAAATCGCACAGAGTATACTACTGCACATACCCAGACTCAAAGCCAAAGTGCCCTGCCCAACCAATACCACATATACACCTTCAGGAAAAATTCTCCCTTGTAAAAGCAAATTCCAAAAAGTGGAAGAAAGAACTGTTCATGCCAGATGTATGGATATCAACATAAGGACATAGGAAACACAAAAAAGCAAAGAAATATGACACCTCCAAAGGAACATAATGATCTTCATGCAACAGATTTCAAACAAAAAAAATTTATGAAATCCCAGAAAAATAATTCAAATTACTTATTCTAAAGCAGCTCAATGAGATACAACAGAATTATGGAAAACAATACAAAGAAATTTCTAAAAAATTCAGGATATAAATGAGAAATTTACCAAAGAGATATTAATTAGATAGATATAAAAAAGTTACCAAATTCTGAAACTTAAGAATTCACTGAATAAAATAAAAAAGACATTCAAAAGCTTCAACAGTAGAGTAGATCAAGCAAAAGAAAGAAGCTCAGAACTTGAAGATAGGTCTTAAGAAATAACCCATTCAGATAAAAATTTAAAAACAAAATGTTTTGGGGGGTCCCAGCACAGTGGCTCTTGCCTGTAATCCTAGCACTCTGGAGGCCAATGAGGGAGGATCACTCAAGGTCAGGAGTTGGAGACCAGCCTGAGCAAGAGCAAAACCCATCTGCTCAAAAAATAGAAAACAGCTGGGCGTGATGGCACACCTGTAGTCCTCAGCTATTGGAGAGGCTAAGGCAGGAGGTTCGCTTAAGCACAGGAGTTTGAGGTTGCAGTGAGCTATGATGACATCGCTGCACTCTACCAGGGTGACAGAGTAAGACTCTGTTTCAAAAAAAAAGAAAATTTTTTTTAAATGAGCAAAGCTTTTGTGATATATAGGATACCACAAAGCAACCAAATGCTCAAAGTGTCAGAGTCTCAGAAGGCAAAGAGAAAGGGGAAAAAAGATTAGGAAGCCTATTTTATGAAATAATAGATGAAAACTTTCCAAGTCTGGCAGAGATTTAGGTATCTAGACACAGGAGGTCCTGAGATCCACAAACTAATACAATATAAAAATGGCTTCTCCACAGCAAATTATAGTCAAACTTCTAAAGTCAAAGACAAAAAGAATTCTAAAAACAGCAAGAGAAAAGGATATAGTCCCCTACGAAGGAAACTTCATAAGACTAACAGTGAATTTCTCGGCAGAAACCTTATAGGCCAGAAGAGAACAGGATAATTCAAAGTACTGAAAGAAAAAAACAGCTGCCTAGATATACTCTATCTAGGAAAATTATCTTTGGTAAATGAAGGAGAAATAAAGTCTTTACCCATAAGCAAAAGCAGAGATAATTCATGATCACTAGATAGGCCCTACAAGAAATGCTCAAGGAAGTTCTAAACCTGGAAGTGAAGGACTACAATAACTATCATGAAAACATGTGAAAGAAAGTATAAAACTAACTGGTAAGGCAAACACAGAAATGGTGAAAAGAAAGGAAGTAAATGATACCACTACAGAAAACCACCAAATCACAATGACAAATAAGAGAAAAAGAAAGGAACAAAGAATATATAAAACAATCAAGAAACAAGTAACGATATAACGGGCTGGGCGAGGTAGCTCAAGCCTATCATCCTAGCACTCTGGGAGGCTGAGGTGGGAGGATCACTTGAACTCAAGACTACAGCTGTAGTCCCAACTATAATACTTGGGAGGCTGAGGCAGGAGGATCGTTTGACCCCAAAGTTTGAAGTTGCAGTGAGGTCTGATAATGCCACTGCATTCTGTCTCCCAAAACAAACTAACAAAAAAACAATATAATGGTAACAAAACCTCACATATCAATAATAACGCTGAATGTAAATTGATTAAATTATCCACTTAAAAGATATAGACTAACTGTATGGACAAATAACCATGATCCAACCATATGCTGCCTACAAGAAACGTACTTTACCTGTAAAGACATACGTAGCATGAAAGTAAAGAGATAATAATTAAAAGTAAAAATAATAGGTCTGAATAGACCAACTAATCTTGAATTTCTAGGCATGAGGTGTCAGTACTTTTTTTTAAGCTTCCCAAGGGATTGGTAAGTATAGACAAGTTTAGACAACTGATCATTTATGCTTTGTGTTCCATAATTAAATTACTTTTAAATACCTGAAAACAGTATGAATGGAAAATATTCAATTCTCTCTCTCTCTCTCTCTCTCACGCACGCACGCACGCACGCACAGCATAGGACATAAATGGCTGCATATCCTGGCTCTCCCAAGCTTACTCCCTTCTCCTCAGAGGTAGCCTCTGTTCACATATCAGTAAGTATGCCTTCTAATGCTGTGGTACACATTCCTATAAGGATTTAAAAATTATATATACATAAATGTATTTAATGGGTATGGTTTATATTATCTTTTACTTCATTCTAATTTTATTATTTTAAACTTTACTTATTTGCCCATTTTTGATTATTAACAATGTGTTCTGGAGTCTTCCCAGATCCACACAAATATTTCAACTTAACAGATGCATAGTAAGTTTATGAGTAGATGTCCCGTATGTGTATATATATTTCTTTGTCTTTTTTTTTTTAAGAGGTAGGGTCTCTCTATGGTTGCCCAGGCTGGAATACAGCGGCTATTCACAAGCACAATCCCACTAATGATCAGCAAAGGAATTCTGACCTGCTTCATTTGAGATCTAGGCCAGGCCAGTTCACCCCTCCTTAGGCAACCTGCTGGTCCTCCACTCCCAGGAGGGTACCATACTTATGGTGAACTTAGTGCAGACACCCAATTGGCATAGCACACTACAGCCCAGAAGACCCTGGCTCAAGCAATCCTTCTTCCTGCTTCAGCCTTTCCAGTAGCTGCGATCATAGGCACCACCATGCTCACAGATGTTCTATACTTGATTCAACTATTCTCTTAGGAGTGTTTCAGTTTTTTCCATTACTATCTCCTATTACAAATAATGCTGCAAGAGAAATTCTCCCATACAGTAAATTTTAAATTTTGATATATGCTGCCATCTGCCTTCCAAAAAGAATTTTTCACTTTATACTCTCATCAATAGTATTGGAAATGCACTTTTCCCTCAGATTTTGCCAGAAATAGGTATTGGGAATCTTTACATTTTTGCTAATCTAGTAGGCAAACAGTGCTATCTCACTGTAATTTTATTTCACATATCTCTGATTTACTAGTAAGGCTGACTATCCTGTTGTATGTTTGTCATTAACACTCTTCTGTTCATGCTATCTCCCCATTTTTCTACTTGGTTATTTGTAGAAGCTCTTTTACATATTCTAGATTTTAATAGTTGGTTACATATGTCCTAAGTATTTCCCTCCAGTTAGTAGCCTATATCTTTTAGTTTCTTTAAAATATTTCTCGTTGGCCGGGCGCGGTGGCTCAAGCCTGTAATCCTAGCTCTCTGGGAGGCCGAGGTGGGCGGATCGTTTGAGCTCAGGAGTTCAAGACCAGCCTGAGCAAGAGCGAGACCCCATCTCTACTATAAATAGAAAGAAATTAATTGGCCAACTAAAATATATATAGAAAAAATTAGCCGGGCATGGTGGCACATGCCTGTAGTCCCAGCTACTCGGGAGGCTGAGGCAGCAGGATCACTTGAGCCCAGGAGTTTGAGGTTGCTGTGAGCTAGGGTGACGCCACGGCACTCACTCTAGCCTGGGCAACAAAGCGAGACTCTGTCTCAAAAAAAAAATAAAATAAAAT
>VSMD01081042.1:0-21274 GCA_008750895.1 Mirza zaza | reverse complement strand
CACACACACACTCACACACACTGCACACATACATGAGGCACTCACACATATGCACATATGCACAACTCATACTCACACACACTGCACACATACATGAGGTACTCACACACATATGCACATATGCACAACTCACATACATACACTCACACACACTGCACACATACATGAGGCACTCACACTCACACATATACACACACGCACAACTCACATACATACACACACTGCACACATACATGAGGCACTCACACATATACACAGATGCACAACTCATACACACTCACACAGACTGCACACATACATGAGGCACTCACACACATATGCACATATGCACAACTCACATACATGAGGCACTCACACTCACACATATACACACACGCACAACTCACATACATACACACACTGCACACATACATGAGGCACTCACACTCACACATATACACACACGCACAACTCACACTCACACACACTGCACACATACATGAGGCACTCACACTCACACATATACACAGATGCACAACTCACATACACACTCACACACACTGCACACATACATGAGGCACATATGCACATATGCACAACTCATACATACTCACACACACTGCACACATACATGAGGTACTCACACACATATGCACATATGCACAACTCACATACATACACTCACACACACTGCACACATACATGAGGCACTCACACTCACACATATACACACACGCACAACTCACATACATACACACACTGCACACATACATGAGGCACTCACACTCACATCCTGAGCACTTCAAAATCAACAGGAAGCAACAAACGCCCACCGGCACCTAGGTGTTGGCGAGACAACCGGGCGGGCCGGGCGGACCGTGTCTCTGTGGCTGCGTTCCGTGTGGCGGGACGCTCTGCCCGGTCTGCACCCGCCGGCCCTCCGGGTGCGTCTCGGGGCTTGCGCTCAGGGCCCCACACGGCCCAGCCCGTCCCCCTTTCGCATCTCGGCGACCGTGATGAGTCAGGACAGGAAACCCGCGCAGCAGCCTCCTCCGCGGCAGAAACGTGTCTCGGTTCTGCCGTGACCCTGGCCAGAGGACGGTGTGTGACCCAACACGGCCCGCTACCACACCCGCCCGCTCACTGGTGGCTCGGCTGCACGCTGGGGGGTGCCGTGTTCCTGGCGGTGGGCAGGCTTGGGGGGCCCTTCCGTGCTGGGCACCCCGACCTGCGCGCCCAGGGCCAGCGGCCGAGCCAGAGTCGCCGAGACCTCCCGTTACTGGAGAGATAAACCCGGTGACACGGCGCTGGTGATAGCCGTGACCTTGCAGGGAGTTGGTGGCCGGGCACTCGCTTGCCCTGACAACTGTCTCCCTGGCCGCACGTCGTCAGGAGCGCGGTTTCTGGAAGACGCGTACCGGTGGCAGAAGGCCCCTGCAGGGGCGACAGACGGCTGTCCCGGCAGGCCTCGCTCCCAGAACATGCCCTAGCCCCAGCCCCGAGTGGCCTGCCCCGCTCCCTGCCTGTGAGACGGGCCCCCACAGACCGCGAGAGCTCCCCCGGGCGTGTGGTGCCCTCCACGCCCACCCCCCGGGAGGCACCTGGCCCGTGAACACGCGTCGGCTTCACCCCACAGCCCGTGGCCGCGCTCACGGCCGGCGCCCTGCGTGGGGCAGCCCCCTCCCCTGCCCCAGGACGGACACCCCGTGACTCTCAGCTGGCAGCAGCCGTGGCCTTCGGGAAGGGCCCGTCTCTCCCCGCCGGGTCCTCCTCACTGGCCGGCGAGCATTCTCCCAGCGCCCTGCGAACTCCGCCACGACACTCCCGTCCTCTCCCAGGCTCGCCCACCATCTAAGGTCGGAAACCCGCGTGAGACCCCGGGCCGACCCGAGGTTGCATCTCAAGCAGTCCGCCTCACTTTGGGGTCCAGAGCCCAGTGGCCTGGACACTCCCCTGCTGTGTGACCTCCAGCGAGAAACCGCACCTCTCTGTGCCTCCGTGCCCTGGTCTGTGAAGAGTGGTGATGCTAGAGCCGACCGTCAGCCTACGTAGGATGGTGCCCGGCACTAGAAGGAATCCAAAGGTGCCAGCTGTTCCTGTTGCTACTCCTGGTCCCTGGGCTCAGGACCGGCGTGGACGCACTGAGCCGCCCTGACCCTGCTGACCGCTGCTCTGTGACCCTGGGCAAGTCTCCTGGCCCATCCGGGCCTCGGTTTCCCCGCCAGCAGAACACGGGGATTTGGGCCAAATCATTCCTGAAGCTCCTTCCTGCCTTGCCATTTCTACCAGCCAGATCTAATGGGGTCTTCTGGTTTCGTCTCCAAATCCACCTTGTTGAAGAAAATATAAAACTCAAAACAGGGCAAACCTCAGATATCCCAATTCGTCCGGTGGTCAGAGTCGTGGGCCCAGTTCAGGAGGAAACGCTGGGACTCCAGGTCTGGCCACAGCTTCCCAGGCCAGGGAGGGGCCGCGGTCACCAGGGAAGCCCTGGCGTGGCCGTCACAGGCAGCTTGAGTTAGCCGCTCCCCACAAAATCCCGAAGCAGACTGGGCGCGGCAGCTCACACCTGTCATCCCAGCACCTTGGGGGAAGCCGAGGCAGGAGGGTCACTGGAGCCCAGGAGTCTGAGGGTCAGTGGGCTACGATCATGACACTGCACTCCAGCCTGGGCGACAGGGCAAGACCCTCTCTCAGAAAAAAGCCCCACAGCCACCGCAGCAGCCGGCCCCTGACCAAGCGTCCTGGGAGCAGGGACAGCAGGCCGAGGTCACTGCATAGGCACCATCCCACACACAGAACGGGCCCCGACGGTGGCAGCCGGGAAGGCCACTCCCACCTGCCCACGTCACGGCTCAGCCTGGACACAGTCTGGCAAGCAAGTGCCACTCAGCAGACACAAAAGGGAAGCAGGCCGTATCTTTGGGACGTAGAGACAGTGAGCCTCAGCCGAGTGGAGCCTGGTGGAGAAAGTGGCCCCAGGGCCAGAGTCGCCGTGCACTGCTGGCGGGCGTGAGACGGCGCGGCTGCTGCAGGAACGGCGTGGCAGCGCCTCAAAAAATCAAAAGGAAAATCATGCGATCCAGCAATGCTGCTCCAGGGGTGTCCCCAAGAGGACAGAGAACAGGGACTCGAGCAGACATTGGCATACCGTGGTCACAGCAGCTTTGCTGACAATAGCCAAAAGGTGGGAGCACCCGAGTGTCCCCAGACAGAAGAATGGACTAGAAAACCTGGTGCATCCACGCAACAGAGCATCACCCAGCCTAGAGAGGAAGGAACACGGACGTGTGCAGCAACACTGCGAGCCTTGAGCATCACAGCACCTCGGAATGAAACGGATCCCAGAGAATGACCTCTACCGCAGGTCATGTTTGTATTACAGTTTTTGGTTTTTTTTGAGGCAGAGTCTCACTCTTGTTGCTCCAGCTAGAGTGCCGTGGTGTCAGCCCAGCTCACAGCAACCTAAGACTCCTAGGCTCAAGTGATCCTCCTGCCTCAGCCTCCCGAGTAGCGGGGACTACAGGCATGCACCACCAGGCCCGGCTAATTTTTTCTATATGTTTTTAGTTGGCCAATTAATTTCTTTCTATTTATAGTAGAGACGGGGTCTCACTCTTGCTCAGGCTGGTCTCGAACTCCTGAGCTCAAACGATCCGCCCGCCTCGGCCTCCCAGAGTGCCAGGATTACAGGTGTGAGCCACTGCGCCCGGCCTATATTACAATTTTTAAAACTTACCTGTTTATTATAGAAAACACACAAGAGACGGGAAGTTGTTTGAACCACAGAACCCAGCAGCGCTCCCTCCAGCACCTGGCGTGTGACGTGCATTCCCAGACACGCGTCCCCGAGAGTCACGCATATACCTAGACACACACACGGACACGCACCTGCGGACGTGCTCGGGTGTGTTGTTTTTATTTCTCATCTTTAACCAACATGGAGTTTGCTGTACCTGCTCTTTCGATGCCATTTAAAACTTCATCTGTCATGAGATTTTCCCGTATGATTAACGCTTCTTTTTTGAATGCTATGTTTTAATGATTGAATAATATGCAGTTAGGTGGCTCCACTGTACTCCACTGGGACTAATTCGTAACAGACAATACTTAGGCTATTTCCAACCTTCTGATATTATCAATGCTGCTGAGATGTGTATCTTCATTTCTGAGTCTTGATACAGCATAGATACAGCATTTGTAATAAATGCTAAGTCTTGATACAGCATTTGTAATAAATACAAATTTATTACATTTGTAATAAATTCCTAGCTGAGAAATTCGTAGATGTAAGGGTGTCTGCATGCACCTCAATGTGTGTTGCTCAAACGCCCTCCAGAAAAGCTACCCCAAGTCCCACGCCGCTGGCGCTGTGTGCTAACGCAGAAAGGAAACCAACTTTGACTCCACTAAATTTGCTAAACAAACGAATGCAAAGCCAGGGCACAAAATGAAGTCAACTATGAGGCGACGTGGCAGGGCCTGGGGGGTCCCCGAGGTTGGCTGTCCACAGGCTGGTCGACTGGCTGCAGACATGGGGCCCGGTGTTCAGCACAGACGGTTCAGGGAACCAACTTTGGGGGTCCTCTGCACCCGCACAGGCACCCCCAGCCGAGCCCACGCCAGGCCAGGCGAGGACACACGGGACGGCCACCGCCTGGGCCCTCTCGGCCCCCCACGGAAGCCACAGCCGGTTTACGCAGAGCTGCCAGCGGTCCCGGCCCGTGGGGGCACAGGGAAGCCCCACCTCCCAGGCTGCGGCAACTGCGGGTGTGATTTGTGCTGACCTCGCAGCTGCCCCCGGCATGTGTTATTCATGAAGCCACGTGCCAGCGTCTGGCATCTCCTGGGCCGCAGGGCAGAGGACCAGAGGCCCGGAAGGACCCAGGAGGCGGCAGTCTCTGGCAGTCTCCAGTTCCCTGGCCCCAGAGTCCCCTGGCAGGTGTCTAAGAGGCGCATGCCACAGCCATAGCGTCACCCAAGATGCGGATACAGCCATCTGGATTAGGTCCCAGAAACCTGCATTTCCACAACCCGCCCCCAGGTGAGTGGGGCCCCATGAGTTAGAATCCAAGATGGGGCATTGTCATCATTGCTGCATGTCAGCTTTGTCTCCCTCTGTTTTGTTCCCCTCTCTCTCTCTTTTAAAATGCAGCTGGCCAAAACACTTTCCTACTCTTCTAAAAATACGCTCGACATACAGAGGGCCGAGAGGACAGGACTGTTAGAAGGACCTGCTCCCAGTCGTCCCCTCGCCTCCTTAGAGCTCCGGGGAGGGGCCGGGAAACGTGCATTCTAAAGCTCTTCGGGTGACTGATGTCTGGCTAGTCTGGGAACCAGTCTGTCATGTGACAAACGGGGTTCAGAAGTCAGACGTGCCAACGTGCGACCTCGTCACTCCCTCCTGGACTCGTAACTCGGGGCTCAGCACTGCCCCGTCCAGGCCTCGCAGCCGCTCTGAGCACGCAGAGAGCCCCAAGACGCACGGTTCAACAGGTGGGGCCCAGCCGAGCAACTTCCCCTGGGAAGCGGCCCCTCCCACGCCCAGGCCTTCCTGCGTGGTGGTCACTGCACCACGGCCTTCCAGATCCTTCTTGACCCCCCAGACCAACATTCAGCCATTGCCCTGGCTTCTCCAGATTCGGTCCACTGCAGGGACTCCGCCCCAGCCGTCCCCTGTCCTGTCCTCACCAAGCACAGGAAAACCCCAGAGAAGCACCCGCCACGTAAACCGTGCAACTCCGGAGAAAGTCCCTCGGGGAAATACCTGTCCCTGGAAGGACCAGAACCGGCTTCACGCCCCATCCGTGGCCCACGAGGATGCCCTGCTGACCACGGCAGGAGAGAGCAATTTCTGCAAATGCTCCGAGCACGAACCACAGGAGGGCATAGAGGAAGAGGGTCCTGTGGTTTGGTTTGAGGTTTTAATGCCATGGTATTCCTTCCACCTGGGGCCGAGTCAGGATTCTCAAAGGAGACAAGGGTTTGCAAATTTAGGTAAAACAGCTGAGAGCACCCTGTAATCTCCCCCTAAGAGGCTGCAGGCTGAGGGTTGGCGTGCTTAGCGGGAGGGGTCCTGCCCCGGGGCTCTGGGAAGGTTAGCGGGAGGGAGGCTTTCGGTGAGAACGAAGTGAGTTCATGCAAGAAAAGTACAAGGTCCTGCAGGCTGGCGACTCTCTCCACCCCGAGACGAAGACAGTTGGAGACACCTGGGCAGCGGGACCCTGCGGGTCCTTTGGCAGTCACCCTCCCTTGTACCCCGTCAGGATGGTGGGGGCCAAGCTCAGGCCAAGACACGGTTCCCCTGTGGCTTCCTCCAACTTTGGGGCCAATCTCCAGACAGAACAGCCCCGACCGTACCCGAGGTCCCCGCAGGACGGGGCGTATTAATTCATTACTGCGTGTTTACTAAAGGTTCTTAACTGCATGTCCTTCATTTTGCCAGTTAAGCTCCCGGCTGCCAAGGCGACGGGCTCGTAACCACCCTGCGCCCGTGACAGTCACCAGAGTCACGACAGCCTGAAAGCCCGACGGGCGGGGCCGGCGCTGGGCTGTAGGGTCGGGACTCACCTGGCACCTGTTTACTCAGGTGGGCAGAGGCCTTGTTTCAGGGGCCAGCCCTGCACTGGGCACTGCAGGGGGCAGGGTGGGGGGGGACACAGGGGCCAGCCCTGCGCTGGGCACTGCAGGGGGCAGGGTGGGGGGACACAGGGGCCAGCCCTGCGCCGGGCACTGCAGGGGGCAGGGTGGGGGGACACAGGGGCCAGCCCTGCACTGGGCACTGCAGGGGGCAGGGTGGGGGGACACAGGGGCCAGCCCTGTCCTGTCACCAAAAGGGACCAGAGCTGGAGAATGAAGTGACTGTGCCAGGACACCCCAAGGACCCCAGGGTTGGGGGGCGGCCTGAGGGGAGCTCCCCACCCCCATCCATTGGCACAGCGAGCACAAGGCGGGAATGTTTCCTTCCTCCCAATGCTCGAGATACCAGCTTCTGCACTCGGCTCTTCACACCAACGCAGGCGTAAAATATCCTTAGTGTGTTTTTGTGGAGAGGAAGGTCCCGGGGTCGGAAGCAGCCCAGGAGGGGTGCAGGGCAGGGGAGGGGCCCCAGGGCTGGGAGGGCCGGGATGCGGGCAGATCCAGGCGCCCCCTCACCAGCCCTCCTGGGAGATGGGGGTGGCCTTGCAGGGGGCATGTGTGAGAGGGGTGCGGCCCCCTCAGGGGCTGAAGAGCCAGCTCTGGGGCCAGGAGGGGCTTGCCCTGGCCCCGGGAGGGCTTGGGAGGTGGGCACACCCCACGCTGTGCTCACCTGGGGCTCCCAGCCCGCCCCAAGCGGGTCCGCCCACCTGCTTCACAGCACTTCACCCTCAGACTGGCGGAAGGAATCACAGGGATCAGGTAAGCCCCACCCTGGGCTGCCGCCAGCGCTCCGTGTAGCCGTGCAGCCGTGTGCAGCCGTGTGCAGTGCCATCACCCCGAACCTCTCCCCTCCACACAGCCACGGCGGAAGGGCAGCCTCCCCAGGCACCCACCACTCTGCAAAGGCCCCCCCACGCTCAGGCGCCCCAGGACAGAGGTTTGGCTAACGGGGAGACAGCTGTCCACATGGCACCTTCGGGGCAGGCCCCGCCCCAGGTTGAGGCAGTCACCTTCCACTGAAGGGACAGACCCGGGTGGGGAGGGCACGTAGCAGCACAGCCGTGGCTGACATCTGAGTCTCTCATCCCACCCCAGACACCTCCCCGGCTGCCCTTTGCCTACAGAATAAAGTCCTCTTGTTTTGTCGTGGGCTTCACGGGCTCAGCCCAAATTACCTTCCCAGCCTAACAAAGTCCACCTGGTTTTCTTCGCCTGTTAAAACTACCCATGGCTCCCATGCTTTGGATGTTCACTTCAAGTCTACAATCTCGTCTGCGTCTCGGTGGAGGCAGTGGACCGAGCGGTGGCCCCCAAAAGCTACGGCCACATCCCCACCCCAGACCCCATTTGGAAATAGGGTCTTCACACATGCCATTAAGGATCTCGAGATCGAATCATCTTGGGTGATTTGGGTGGCCCTAAATCCAACAGCACGAGTCCTCTTAAGAGACAGAGAGAAGGCACGGTGAGGACGGCCGTGAGGACGGAAGCCAATCCGGAGTTGTCCCGCCAGAGCCCGGGTGCACCTGTGCCGCCAGCTGGGGGAAGCAGCGAAGGCGCCTGCCCCTCCCCCACCCCGGGGGCCTCCGGAGGAAGCGTGGCCCCAAGACGCCTCGATTCCCTTCAGACCTGTGGCTCCGGAACTGTGAAAGGACAAATTTCTGTTAGTCTAAACCACCTCATCTGCGATTGTTTGTATGGCAGCCCAGGAACCCAGTGCAGCCGACAGCAAAGGGACTCACAAACCTGCAGTCATTTAGGGGGTAAAGTTCCAGAGCCTCTTTCTAAACCCCGATCCTAAACATTCAGAATTGCTTATTCCACGTAAGGGTTTTCATGTCCCTGGGCTGGTGTTATTAAAACAGCTACGGAATTGCAGAATAACAAGCGTTTTAAGAAAACCTGAGGTCAGGAGCACGCACTGGGTCTAGTTTCAGGGAATCCAGCTACGGCAGGTGAGGAGGGGCTGGGTGCAGGTGGCCGGTGGCCCTACTGTGCGTTGGCACCACGCCTGGGCTTGGAGCCCTGGTGGCTCCACTCTGGCCACCCACAGGCCAGAGCCCTGTGGCCTTGGAACATCTGGGAACACCCAGGCAGGTGCCGCGAGCTGCACAATCCTCTCTGTCACACACACACTCTTCCAGGATTCCCGTTGGTTTCAGGCCGTGTTGTTCCGGGGATTTTTTTTTTTTTCACAGCAACAAATTTCTGTTTTTCAACAAATGTGAATAATTTCGAGCAAAAGCAGTGGTTAAATATACATGAGCATTACCATGCATGGCTTTTTAGGAGAAAAATGTCCTCGTCGTTACAACGATTTCAAAGGGTTGTATTGCTGGGAGCCATTTGATTAGGTTATAATACAAGGGGAAACAACATTTACAGAAAGCACAAATCCAATAACCGCGCGAGGACCAGGAAACAGCCTTGCATTAATCAAGAAGGAAATGAGAGTGCTGGACCCTGGACCCCTGACTGGAGCCAGCCACGCACGTGTCCACAGAATGAGGAATTGGCGTCGTCGCGTCAAAATCACCGCCCTAACCAGGCGCTGCAGCCCTCGCCCGTCTGTGGGTGGTTGTGCCGCCCAGGGGCGCACGCTCTGAGCGCTGCCTGGGCTCGGCCACCATCTCTGCTGCAGCCGCGTCACCGTGTAGCCCCTCGCTCTGCCCTGACTGGCCCGTCCCACGTCTCTCACGGGCATCGCTCCCGAGTCTCCTCCATAAACACCCCAAGCCGAACTCTAGCCTCTGCTTCCCAGGAATCGGACGTGTCCTCATGAGCAACCTCCCAGCCCCACTTCAAGGACTCCATTCCCTCCTCAGTCTCCTTGAGAATTCCGAATCTCCCAACTTAAATTCGTTTTCAGATTGTGTTACTGCTTCTACTTCCTTGGGCATGCATTTTCCCACCTGCGTTGTCTCCTGGCGGTTTCTCGGGGCCGTGAGTTTCTTCCCGTGACTTGCAATCTTCGTCTGCAGCTCCTCCCGTGGATGTCGCTCCTCTCACCTGGGCCTGCAGCTGCCTCGGCCTGGCGCTACAGGTCGTGTGGTCAACAGCAGCTCTTCTGATGGGCATCTGGGCTGCACCGGGTCCCCACGCCCTGGACCCACCGCCCCGGACCCACTGCCCCGGACCCACCACCCGAGCCTCTGCTCACCCCGGGGGCCTGCCCTCCACTCGTGGCTTTGCAACATGGGTTTTCCTTCTTTTCTAAAGTACTTTACTTATCACACCCTGTGCTAGGATCAGAGGGGAGAGGATTACTCCTGGATCCACTCCCTTATCCGGGATTGGAAGTCCAGCCCAGTCTTCAGTAGACAGATCTGCATGTTTAAAGGCCCACCTGCCAACGCTTGTTATTTTGTGGGGTTTTTTTTTTTCCCCTTTGGTTTTACTTTTGTAAAAAAAAGAATAGTCTTCCTGGTAGGAATGTCTATCACCTAATGAATAAATAAACCAAATGTGCTATAAAAAAAAAAAAAAGGCCCACCTACATTTAGAGTCAAAATCAGCCTCCTCTAAGTTGTATTCACTGGTATTATATTCGCCTCTGTGCACCAAAGCCACCTAAAAAAATTTTCGTTCCTCCTCCCCGTGGAGCCCGTCCAACACGTGGCAATGACGGTGTTACCACGCCTTTCCCAGGCTACACATCCCTGTCCCCAAGCTCGCCTTTGAGACCTTTCATCTGCCTGGAAATCTGTCCCTAGGTGCACTCCCATCTGTAAATTAATATTTAATTCTCTCTCAACATAATTTCCTTAATATAATTCTCACTACAGGTATTTTCCTTTTCATCGACAAGTCTACCTAGATATCTCCATGTGCAAAGAGCTATGCACCGGGCCCAGAACCTCTCTGCCACAGCCCAGGCCGACGGTCCCCTGCGCTTACTGGGATGTCCCAGCGGTGGGAAGCACTGGCTCACCAGCCCTGGCCTCTGTCCCCGGGCGGACCCTGAAGGCCTTGGTTCTTCTTTCCTGGAATCCACATCTCCCTCCAAACCGAAGAAGGAGGTACAAGGACATCGGTTACGACGTTCCCACTAGCTGCAAATGGGGGCATGGCGGGCAGGCAGGCAGGTCCTAGATATCCATCAAGGGAATAACTAAGTAAGTCCAGGTAGTCCAACTAAAATGCGCACACCCCCCCCACCAGCTGACTGAATGGACCCCCTCGTGGCCAAAGGAATATTCTAGGGCAAAGTTGCCTGCCAGGAGGAGGGAGGTCAGAGTTGCCTTATCATGCCCCCCTCCCTTCTTGGAGACTTCCTTTGTAACCCATTAACAGGCCTAAGGTATGCAAGACACACCTGCAGGTCCTCAATTTATGCAACAAATGGTGGCTTATCTCTGGTAAATGGTTTATGTTAAAACATTCCAGGTCTTTAGACAAAGCTTCACGTCTTTAGCCAATTACAATCTGAAGAATCTTTAAACCCACCTATAACCTGTAAGCCCCCCCCCTTTGAGATGGCCCTCCTTTTAGGGCCAAACCAATGTCTGCCTCCCACACATTATTGATGGCTTTACCCGGAACCCTTGTCTCTAAAATGTATAAAAACCAAACTGTAACCCGGCCACAGCGAGCCCACTTGCCCAAGGCCTCTTGGCAGTGGCTCCGGGTCATGGTCCTCAAATTTGGCTCAGAATAAAATTCTCTTTAAAATTATTTTGCAGACTTTGGCTTTCTTCCGTTGACACCATGGAAAAGAAGAAATTGGTAAACGCTGACAACGTATCTGCAACGGCTGCTGTCGTGTGCGTGTTGGGGGATGGGCACTATAATGAGCACGGAGTGATTCCAACGATGGGAAAACAACAAAAGAAGGTATATGGGTGCAAATATGTAGAGAAAAGATGGGGCACAGCTGCTGGCCCGGGGCTCCTCCCTGCAGGAGACCTGAGCTTCCGATTGTCATTAAGCGTCACCGCACCTTCCTGTCCACCCTGATGCCAGACGGGGAGACGGCAGAACCCTGGGGCAGCCCGGCAGTGCCCGACGCTCCCCTGCAGGGACGCGGAGGTGGGGACCCGGCCCCCAGCTCAGCGGAGGGTCCCTCGCTGGCTCCTTTCACAACTGCCCCGAGGAAGCCCCAGCCCCAGCAGACGCTCTCGGAATGCTCCTGACGCCTGTGTCCACCCGCACCTGGCTCTCGCAGTTAATTCACAGAACGAGAATAGTGGCGCAAACAAAAGGGGCCAACGCCGCTCGCCATGGCAGCGGCAAGAGGAAGATAAAGGATGCATCTTTGAAATTCTGAACAAGGCGCTGGCAGACCTATTTATCAGTGTCTGATTACATACTCCCATTCCTCTGGAAAATAAATTTCCATAATTCTTCCCTCAATTAGACAAATAAACTGTTACTTAAGTGTTTTTCTCTGAAAAGTTTTCCTAATTCCTCACTCGCAGCTTGTTTTTTTGTTGTTGTTGTTGTTGTTGTTTTGTTTTGTTGAGACAGAGTCTCACTCTGTTGTCTGGGCACAGCAACCTCAGACTCCTGGGCTCAAGCAATCCTCCTGCCTCAGCCTCCCCAGTAGCTGGGACTACAGGCATGCGCCACCATGCCCGGCTAATTTTTTTCTATATATTTTTAGTTAGCCAGTTAATTTCTTTCTATTTTTAGTAGAGACGTGGGTCTCGCTCTTACTCAGGCTGGTCTCAAACTCCTGACCTTGAGCAATCCTCCCGCCTCAGCCTCCCAGAGTGCCGGGATTACAGGCGTGAGCCACCGCGCCCGGCCTCACTGGCAGCTCTTGAAACCAAAGACCCTTGGTCAGCAGCTGGGGAGACAGGGACGGAGACGTCAAATCCGCCTCCGTCCTCTGTGCCCTCCAGTCCTTTCCCCCACCTTCCCTCTCCTGTCCACCCTGGCCGAGCCCAGCCGTGGCCCCGAGCAGCCCTGGTGGACAAGGCCCAGCGCCCCCACCAGCTGACAGCCACCATTAGGAAAGCAGGGCCGTGCACTCGGGCTGCATGAGGTCCCAGAGAAGTGCTGCTTTGCAAACCACACGCACGGCACTAATCCACTCCCCGCACCCCCAACCACCACCCTGAGGCCCAGGGAGGCCTGTGCTTTCAGAGAAAGCCACAGAGTTTGTGGCCGAGACGAACAGACCCCTGGGCTCAGACTCCCACTGTGCGCTCTGTGCTGTCCTCACCTCTCCGATTATTCATCTCCCATCTGCAAGACGGGGGGCCCAGCACCCCTCCATTTTGCCGTGAGGCTGAAGTGCAGACGCACTGCCAGTTCGACGCCTGGAGCTCTCAGGCCCCGAAACGGCTGACGACTGAGTCTCTGCGCCCCGAATGGTGGACACTCGCCGCGGCCTAAGCCGGGAGGAGGCAGGGTCAACGCGGACTTGTCACCTGGACACACGCTCACCTCGGCCACCGACAGAGAGATGGAGCCCCCGTGTTGGATAAGGACACTTTAACTGCCAACTTTGATGCATCTTTCCAATACCCTAAGAGCCCTAATGTAGATGTGCACAAGATTAACAGATGCAATTAGAAAGAGAAGCTTTTTGTTTCATTCTATAAGGAATCAGCTTTTTATTGCACTTATTTATAATACCTTTGCGTTTCCGAAGCCGGGGAACACGGAAACGGAGACACAGCGCGCTAGAGGACATCACAGCGCGTTATCTTCGTAGGAAAATGAGGACGAAAGTACGAGATAAATCTCATTGCCCGTTGAATAGTGAAAATCCACAAGGAACAGAAAAATGTCCCTAAGTTTGTTTACAGAGAGTGCCCTTTCACACTGGCTGGATAACCCCCTGCAACCTTCGACACTGTGCTTAAGTCTCCGGGCCAGCGTTTCGGACATGAAATGACAGTGCGCAAGGACCCCATAGTGACGTCAGGTGCTCACACGTTCTCACCGCCTTGGCTGCCAAGGTCAGCGCCGGGCGGCAGTGGGGCACGGCACCCGAGGGTCCTCGTCCTGGGCTGGCTGGTGCGGGACCCGCCATGCTGTGCCCGCCAGGCGTCTGCAGGCACCGTGGCGTGGCCTGGGAGCCAGCCGCTGTGACCACCGCCTGGCCGGGAGCCAGGCTTCCAAGAAAGGACGCTTCTTGCCCTGCCCCTCACCCACTGTGGCCAGAGCCATGGAGGGCACAGCCTCCCCAAACACGGAACACTAATGAGGGAAGGGTCCAAAGCTCTCAGAGGGTCTGGGCCAAACCGAGGACTCTGGATCTCCAGCTCCTGCAGGTGGACAGAGAACCTTTAGCTGGCCACCATCTCCGAGACAGGCTGGCAAGCCCGTGAACACAGGGCACATGACACATGACTCCCCCTGCCAGTGAGGGCACCAGGGGTCACTGCCCAAGTGGGCCTACCAGTGGCCCAAGAAGACGACTGAGCACCTGCTGGCCAATGCACAGATCGCAGGGGTCATTTAGTGACCCTGTGCCCTTCAGAGCACTGGACACGAGACAGAGTCGCACGTGCAAGAGCCACCGTGTCACTGGCCTGATACCCGTGCCCCAGGGCCGCCAGGCAGGGAGGGCGGGAGAGGGACAAAGGGGTGAAGGTTGACAGTGACCAGTCTGTGACACGACCAAGCAAAGAGAAAGAGCAGCGGAAGCTCGAAGAGGTTTCCCGAGGACACCTTGGGAGACGTTTCCAGTGAAAATCCAGACCTGCGGCCCTGCGGTGAGTGCGGGACGTAAATTTACACCACCGCGGGGTGCGGAAATGCACAGAGAGAGTTAACAGAGCAGCCGCAGGCACGTGGGCCCGGGCACCTGGCGGGAGCCACAGGACAGGACTCAGCCTGCGCCTGGCTACACGACGTCCTCGCAGAGCAAGCCCCGCGGTGACCTCGATCGCCGGCCGCACCGGGAAACAGGCTGCGCTGAGTGACAGTCCTCGAAGCCGACCACAGAACCTGGTCTCCAAGAACTTGGGACGGCAGAGTCCTGAAGCGTGAGTATAAAATCTGTGTATCTGAGATCTTTGGACCAGTGCGAGACCTGAGAAGTCTCGGGCAAGTGCCACAGTCCGGCTGGCACTCGGAACGGAAGGCAGCGGGCGGCCCGTTCCCGCCGGCCCAGCACACAGGGGCGCTGGGAGTCCCGGGGAGGGTCCTGCCCTTGCACCGGCCTGTCCCTGGGCTCTGCGGTGACAGTGGGAAGGAGATCCGGGCGTGAGGAGGGTCTCGGGACCAGAGACAACACCTTTCCCCGAGCTCCAGCCGCCCGGGGTGGGGCGGGGCGTGAAGCCTCACCTGGACCACGAGCAGGCCAGGAAAGAGGCCGGACACGAACGGCCACGCGGTGTACGACCGCTCGTGCAGGAACCCTCCGGAACAAGCAACCGGCACAGACACAGAGTGGGCTCGTGGCTGCCAGGAACAGCCGGGGGGCGGAGGGGTGAGCAGCGACTGCTTACTGGGCTTGGGGTTCCCGTGGGGCAGTGGCGCCTCTTGGCACTAGACGGAGGGGCAGTTGTACGACACTGTAAGCACACAGACAGCCACAGAATTGTCCACCTTAAGATGGTGCATTTTGGCCGGGCGCGGTGGCTCACACCTGTAATCCCAGCACTCTGGGAGGCCGAGGCGGGTGGATTGCTCGAGGTCAGGAGTTCGAAACCAGCCTGAGCAAGAGCGAGACCCCCGTCCCTACCATAAATAGAAAGAAATTAATTGGCCAACTAATATATATAGAAAAAATTAGCCGGGCATGGTGGCGCATGCCTGTAGTCCCAGCTACTCGGGAGGCTGAGGCAGGAGGATCGCTTGAGCCCAGGAGTTTGAGGTTGCTGTGAGCTAGGCTGACACCACGGCACTCACTCTAGCCTGGGCGACAAAGCGAGACTCTCTCAAAAAAAAAAAAAAAGATGGTGAGTTTTACGTTACATGATTTTACTTCCATTGAAAAAAAAAAGTAGAAGGCCCTGCTGGAGTCTGTCTGGGAGGCTGAGAGTAGGAGCTGTGCCAGGTCCTCACTCCTGGGTGCTGGGAGCACCTCGTGGGAACAGCACTGGCACCGGATCCTCAGGGCGGGGCCTGGGAGACCCTCGCATCCAGGACCATGCCCTGCGCCCTGCAGGCAGCTGCCCCGCCAGATACGGGATGGCGGAGACAGTTCCGGTGGAAAAGGCTTCTGGACAAAAGTGCGGAGAGGGGGTAGGAGGACAGAACAGGAACAAAGGCTGCCCCCTGCCCAGGGTCATCGGCCTCTAGAGCCCCCAGGGACCAGGTAAACAGGCCTCTTTCTGGGATGCGCAGGACACTGACTTTTCTTGCATTTGCCGTGTTCAAACGTTTCCCTACTAACAAAGGCGGCGTCAGGATGCCCGGCAGCAGCAGGGCAGGGCCCAGGACCAGTGAAAGGCCCCTGGGGAAACTGAGGCAGAGGGACGGCCAGGAAGCCAGGGCCAGGGTGGGCAGCTGGTGGGCGTGGAGATGGCTCGAGCTCGCCTGCTGGTGCCCGCGCCCCGGGCACCAGGAGGGCTGGCGGGGCCTGGCGAGGTCTCAGCCCTGGAGAGCGTGGAGGGCGGAGGGCAGGGACAGCGGGGAGGGGAGGGCGGAGGGGCAGGGAAGCTGCGGCTGGCGGGAATGGACGGGGCGGGTGCGCGGGAGGGGCCGAGGGGCTCTCCCGGGTTGACAACCGTGCAGCTTAAAGGAAAAAAGCGACACCCTTCTGCCGCATATTCTTGTGCAGTTCATACAATAAGAGCATTAAAAATCACCAGTGGGAATTGCTTTGACTTTCAAGAAGCCCTCTTAAAAGGCTGCTGAGAAGAGCACGTCCTCGCGGGAGGCCGCGGCGGATCTGTTCGCACGTTCAGCGCTGATCACGCACTGGGAAGGCGCGGCAGCCTCCGCCTCCGCGGACGGGCTGGGGGGGAGGGTGGGAGCCCGCAGAGCTCGGGCGGTTCTCCGCCATCCTTGGTGGCTGCCACCACCACCAGCACCGTGCCCGGTCTGTCAGCTACGACAGGGGGGTGGGCAGAGGGCTCCGGAGGACTGCAGGACGCTGCACGACCTGTGCCTGAACCACCACTGAACTGCAGGTGAAATCAGGGTAAGAGGGCGATTTCACGTCAGGTGTGCTTGACCACAGTTTTTATGAATTAATAAGAAAAGAGATTTGGGAGCAAGGCAAGGTCAAGCAGAACCTCCTCACCGCCTCACTGTCCTTCCTCGGAACTGGAGACACGAGCCCCCACGGAACCCCTCCACGTGTGCAAACATCAGACACCTGCGCCTTCCTCCCCTCCCCCAGCCCGGCAGCCCCATCCCACCTGCTGTGACCCGGCTGCTGCGTGTGTCACTGAGCACTGTGTCCTCCGGGCTCACCCACGCTGCGGCGAGTGCCAGAACCTCAGTCCTCTCAAGACCGAATGGCACTGCATGCACTTGGGCACGTAGAGCTCTAAAAACCACGGAGCAGTCCTCTCTGGCCTTCAAGGTCACCACAAGGCCAGAGCTCCCCAGCACCCGCCAGGCAGGCAGGCCAGGCCAGTCCGGGGGGCAGGGCCACAGGCCAGAGCTGCCGACCTCCAGGGGGGGTTCTCCTGCTCCTCTCTCTGGGCCTCTGTGCTCACGGCCCCGAGACAGCTTTCAAACCAATAAAAGCAAACGAAGTCTCAGCCTGTGTCTAATGAAGTTACAGGGCCTCTGACGGCCGTGGGAAGAAGCTAATTCTAAAGGACAGCAGCATCTCCGGTCACCCTGTCGAGGGGAGTGACACCTCTCTCGGGGGGCCGTTGGTGGCACTGCCCACGCCCGTGTGCCACTGACAGGCGGGGACGGCAGAGCTGACGGCTGGGCCCCACGGGCTAGCCCCCTGCATTGCCAGGCCCAGCCCCGCCCAGGGGATGTGCTGCCCGACTGCAGAGACACCCGGGACAGGCTGGGGAGTGCTGGGCCATGGGGGGAGCAGCCAGGAGACAGTGGGGGACTGGGGGCAGCTGTTTTCCTGGAGCTTTTCATATTTAAAAAGCCCCTAAACCATCTCCCCACACCCCCTCATAGAGCACCATCTGTGAAACCCGGGAGACAGAGAACCCATCTCTGCAAATCAGCTGACCCCGACTCAGAGGGACAATGCAGACCCCTCCCCACTCGGGAGGCTGCGCTCCCGGGCCCCACATGCGGGCTAGGGTGGCTGGGGCTGCCTGGCTGCCCAAGGCGGCCTCGCTCTCTATTGTTTGGGGCAAATCTCGTTGCTTCAGGGACCCGGGAGCTTTCTGAGGACGAGGGACACCTGTCACTGTTTTCGCTCTGCTCGATCCATGTGGAACATGCTGGGACCAAATCCCTTCACGCTGCCGACTCTGCACTTCATCCCGCGCCGCAGACGTTCCGAGAAAATTCGAAGACCATGAGGAGGCCGGTTTCTGCCCAGCTCTGCCACCAGGTCCCTGGAAGGCCCGGACAAGCCGCTCACCTCCTCTGGCCTCAGTTTCCCCCTATGGGCCCCCTCACTGCCCTCTGAGTGGCAGGGGCTGTGATGGCCGGTGTGAGACGGTCCCCATCCCTCTGCCCAACCCGGGGCTGGGTCAGCACAGTCCTGCCCTCCCCCATCGGGTCCCCCACCCTCCTCCTCCCCCTCCTGCCCCACGGAACCCCAGCTGCCGCCCCCTCTGGCCTCTTCGCCCCCTCTCAGCCCAGTGCGTCCTCCCTCAGGGTCACCTCTCCCCGTGGGTGAGCACAGCCCCCTCCCCAACACCCTCGGGACGCGCCCCTGAGAAGTGACCCCAGCATCCCCCGCCCGCACTGGGGGACGCCCCCCACTGTCCAGGCAGCAAACCCAGGGGGCCCGGTCGGTGACCGCCAGGGCTGCACAGGTGGGGCCGGTGCCTACCTGTGCCGAGGGCTCCCTGCGCTTCCACACGCACGACGGAGGGGCCCGAGCAGGCGCCTGGCCCGAGCCAGGGGGACGAGGGCAGATTCCAGGGGCCAGAAACACACCGCCCGTCTCGCCTTCAGCTCACAGGAGCACTGGCCGGGAGACCGGGTGGCTCCTCCTTCATTTCCGGGGCTTCCCTGCTACATGACGGCCCAGCGTGGGGAGGACGGAGCCCCTCAGAGCCACAGCCCCCTGGGGCTTCCGTGCCCAGCGTCCAGCCTCTCCCACCTCCCTCCCTGCCCCAGCGCCGGCCCCTCCCTGGGGTCCTGCCACCATCTGGGAAGCCCTTCGGTTCCCCCTCTTCACCCAGCCGGGAAGGGTCCTATTTGGGGGTAGGTTCTTCCCCCCTCCCCCCCCCTCCCCTCCCCTCCCCTCCCCTCTCTTCTTTCTCCCCTAACCCCATCCACCCTCCTGAGGGCCGCAACCCCAGGACGCCAGACTGGGCACCTCCCCGCACTCCCAGGAGGCGATTAACAGCAGTTGCCGCCGGGACGTGGGTGCCAGGAAACACAGTGCAACAACAGGAACCAGCAGCTCAGACCAGCCACGCCGACGCACGGACATCTTGACACCTGACATCTCTAGGCACAAAGCAACCAACGCGGGGCTAGAGCACAGCGCCCCGGTTTCCACCTTCAGTGCCGCGTCCCTCGCAGCCTGGGCGTGGCTTTCACACAGCTCTCAAGTCTCGCTTCCAACGGGGTCCAGGAAGCCAGCCGGTGCCTTTCCAGAGCTTCAGACGTGAAGCCTCCATCCGCATCTGCTGCAGGCTTGGAGGAGGAGGAGGACAGTGGCCTTCAGTGGCCACCTGGCCACAGCCCAGTGGTTGGATGGGGAAGGGGCCGACCAGGGTCGCCCGGGCCACACGGGGCCAGCACCCAACCTGGAAACCGGTCCCGGCCGGCGGAGTACGGCGTGGCTGTAACCTGGGACTCACAATTAAAAGCTAAAGAGTGTTTTTAGGAGTAATAAGATTTTTATGTTTATGTCTATGGAACGAGCACCGCAGATGTGTCCCTGGCGAAAGGGCATTCCCGTTAACTCTCGCGATGCTTCCCACCCCACCTAACGCTGCAATGCTCTTCACGCCTCGAAGGAATGAAGCCAAACCACCTTCTCAATGTTCCGGAACTCAGACTTTTCGCTGAGAACCAGTGAGCTTTTTATCGGAATATCCTCATACTGAGCACCCCTCTAAGAGCGATGTGGTTAACAATAAATCCAGGTGTGCCGCGAAACCTCTAGCTGGAACTGCCTTGTCCCGTCTGTAGCGTGAGGATGAGACAGGACACGTTTCTCGGAGAGATCCAGGAGCTGCCGGAAAAGGACACACAGATTTCGACTGGCCAAAACTTTGGTGTCTTTTTTACAATTTCTACTTTGAGTCATATGTGACATCAACGCTCCACATTTTCGCACAGGTGACCAAACACGTTCCCAGCAAAGTTTTTCATGAGCGGCTTGCCCTGGTCACTCCGTTGCCGACTTTTGTGCCTAGGGGGAAGGGCACCCCACCTCGCTTGCATGCAAAGGACAGCCACCGTCTGGCACCTGCCTTCCCAGCAGGGGCCGCACACACGTGTGCTCCCTGCAGCGCCCTGCCGCCGAGAGTGGCATGTGAGCACCTGCGGGCTCTCCTGGGCGGCAGGGCCGGTCCACGGCTCTATCAGGGGCTCGGACTCCAGGCCTGGGGCTTCTGCCCTGGCCCCATCGAGGCTCAGATCCGGGCTCTCCACAAGTCGTCCCAGGGCTTGGCAGCAGGAACACCAAGAGACATGTTGGAAATGGGCTTGCACCTTCTCCAATACACGCGTGCACACGTGCATACACAAACACATGCACGGAAACACTCATGCACACGTGCACACACAAACACATGCATGGAAACACTCATGCATGCATGTACATGCACATATATCCATGCATGCACAATGCACATATGCATACACTCATGCACATGTGTGCTACATATATACAAACATTTGTGTGCATGCATATATGCACATGCACACATATGTACGTGGACAGGCGCACACACACACATACACACCAGGCTGGTCATCACCCCAGGACAGTGGACACCAGTTCTCCGCCCTCCCTGCAGCCTTTGAAATGCACCTTTGCAGTCCCCACTAGGAGGCGGGCCTCTGCCCACTCCCGGAAGCTGGGCTGGCCTGGATGCCGCAGAGGAAAGGACAGGGCACGAGCTCCAGCCTGAGGACCCACACACCTCCACTCACTGTCTGGGACCCCGTGAGCACCCTGAGGACCAGCCCAGGCTGACTGCGGGGAGGATGACAGGCTCACTGGAGCCCGGCTGAGCAGTCAGCCAGGGCCGTCCCAGAGCAGCCAGCCCCCCGCCACCCCCTGCACGTGAGAGCCCTGCCAGGCAGAGCCCCCAGGTGAGGTGGACAGGACAGGGGGTGCAGGGTGGGAGCTGGGAGTCGGGGGTTGGAGAGGTGGGCAGTGGGAGTTGGGGGGTTGGAGAGGTGGGGAGTGAGGACTGCTGTTGCCATGGCAATGGATGCCTAACACAGGCAGTGACGGTAGCTGTGAGAATCAGGGGAGCACCTCCCCTTCCCCGCCCCCTCCCCAGGCCAGGTGCAGGGGCCTAGTGAGGACAGCCGGGGCCTCCGGAGAAGGCCGGGTCCACACCAGGCCGAGAACCCAGGCCCAGTCCTTCCGGAAGTGCCAGGCCTCACACAGCGGGAGGGAGGCGGCCTACAGCGCCCCCGGCCCTGACTCAACGCACCTGCGGCTGGGAGCGGCTTTGGCTACTGC